>CM030892.1:35809319-36046100 GCA_018136845.1 Heterotis niloticus
GCCTCATCTCCTTGTACTCCTGTCTACATTCTTCATCTCTCTGTCTATCCCACTTCTTCTTCGCCAGCCTCTTCCTCTGTATACTCTCCTGCACTTCCTCATTCCACCACCAGGTTTCCTTGTCCTCCTTCCTCTGTCCAGATGACCCTGGAACTTGTTTCCCAGAAATCTCCGCGCTGCAGCTTGTACAAGAGCTCCCCCTACCGACAGCCCGACAAACTGCTCTGTGCCGCTCGATTTACAGTAAGATCGGGATTTTTATAAAAGTTATATTTTTCATTTTTTAAACTGCACGGTTTGAACTATGTGCATACTTCAGTTTTGTTTGCAGGCTAATATCTTAAAAGTAATTTTTACTGCCTTTAGTGAGATGGCATGAAGCGCTGAACGGTCTTATAGCCATAATAAATGAACTGCAAAATGTTTACAAAAAGTTAAAAAGTACAGAAATGCAATACAGTAATAGTCTGTACAGCAGATTTAAAGTTTGAAGTGAAAATATTAAATAATTTTAGCCTGTATTTAGTGCGCATGCGCAACGGAACCCCTCCAACAGAAAGTGAAAGTAACCCCCCCCCAAAAAAAAAATAAAATAAAAAAAGGCTTAGCAACAAATGTACCCGGGAATAATAAACACCCGGGGGTTTTGTGAAGGTCTGAGTCTGTCCGTCCCAGTACTCGGGTCCCACCAACTCCACTGCACACCATAAAAGCGCCCCAGTAGGACGTGGATCGGGACTCAAAGGACTCGGAAGAGGCGGTCATGGCCGACGGTTCCACTCTTTTCAAGCTGTCGGTGCTGTGCGCGTCGGTGCTGTGCGGTGAGTCCAGCCACACGCGAGCCTTATTCTTCCTTTTTTATTATTCCTGCTTATTCTGTGCAAATGTCTTTCTCAATGAGCAGAAACACAGCCATTTGAACTGGATGATTTGTTCTGTTCATACAGGACATCCGGGTGAAAGCAAGAAGAACCGCGATTCTGTGAAATAGATGTGATTTTTGTTTGTCCGACTCTATAAGAAAAGCGAGAAAGTATGTTTTTCTGTTAGTGCATCCCTGTGCTGCGTGTAGAGCAGCGCTTAAGGAAACCGGAAGGTTGCTGATCTGCCCCAACGTCCAGCAAGAAGCTTACCTCAAGTCCTGCAGTAAAATATCTGGGCGTACAGCTGTGTGGGCCCTTGTAGAAGCTGTCAGTCACACCGATGAGAACAAGTCGGTTTGGCTGTATTTTCAGGACGCCGTCAGACGGGGACGTGTACGCCGTTATGGTTGCAGCCTCACTAACTGCCCATGTCCCTGTGTCCCAGTCCCACCAGTGTGCGGACCCCATGTCCGGCTATTGTCCGGAGAAACCGGAGGGCGGATTCTCGCGCCGCCGCGACCAGGAGAAATTCTCATGTAATGTGACAACCCCTCATGAAAACAGCAGGGAAGAAGGGGCTGGTCGGACCTCCTCTGCACATCGACCCTCCAGGATCTACTACGTGTCGGGGTCCGTACCTAAACATAAGGATGCTGCATGTGGGTCAGTTCTGCTGTAACGTGGCGCTCTCGGCCCCCAGCAGCCTTATGCTCATTTAGTTTGCATGCTTAAAAATTGTGAGGCAAAGCGACACAAGTACCGTGATCCGTACTACATTAAAACTCATAAATACATCCAACATTATAGATCGTGGGCAAACCCCTAACAAAAACAGTTATTGATGAAGTCATGAAAAGAATGCAGCTTATGACATTTTACCTGAAGAAGATGTGAGGAAAACTGCAGGAGGACAACCTGGAAGGCTGGACCCCACGCTGGGGGTTTTCGGTGCCGTCATTGTTTGGCACTTTTAGGTGGAGGCTGAGCAGGTGATTTGGCACAAAAGGAGCAGCGGATGTTGATGGTTTTTGGGTGATCTCAAGTATCTTTCAAAGTGTTCATCTAGCGCCTGTTCCTCGTAGCCACGGCCTTTCTTCGAACCTCCAGAATGCTTTTTAATCTTTGCACTGGGCCAACAGTGTTTAAAGCTGCAATATAGAAAATCAAAAGAATCAAAAGAAACACAAAACTTTGTAGAAAGTCAAAACCCAAGCAAATCAGGACACGGGGTCCGACTAACATCCTTCACATCTTCACATTCAGCGCCACTGCCCTCTTTATGAACCAGCCTGTATCTGAGTTGCAGAAATAAACCGTTAATAAATCCAAGTAGCAGCCTTTGGGTGCTCATCAGAGACTTAATGACAAAGTAGAAGGGAAATAAGTCATTCGCACAGCATTATATTCTATGTACCGCGCGTTCATTTGTGACACGACGTGGCTTAAGTTAGCAGAGTGAACAGAAAACGCTTAAGGATTTTAATTCCCCACAGCACAAATGTAATGCCATGAAATGTTTTATGCTTCCACAAACATTGACAGAGGCAAAACAATTGTGCCACAGAACGCTCTTATTTTTCTTAGCCAAAATTTCTGTCCAGACCTGAAAGTGGCGCCACAGTAAGTTCGCCTCTGCAGCCAATCGAGGGCGCGGTGAAGGCCCCAGTGCGAGGTAGTTAACCCTTTCCTGCCCCAACTGGTTTAACCAGTGGGCGGCGCCTTCACCAGCTCCGCCCACAAGTCTGATCTACCTGCAAGCCGCAATATTTACAGCCGCGTTGTGGGGTCTGGACGGACAGCTGGCGACTGACGATGGTTCCACGCAACCAACAGGCCCCTGCGGGTAAACAACCAACAGAATTTTCATTAAAACTTGACTCTAACCACTCTTGCTACCTGCTTGTTTTTGTACCAGTCCAGTTATCGCCTTGTAAATACATAACTGTCTTCTGTCCCCTGTGGGTTCTCAGGTGGTCCTCAGCGGGTCAGCAGAACCGCCACTGTCCCGCCTCCCGCCTGGGTGTCCCCACTTTTTGGACTGGCGGCTGGACGAGCCCTCACTCACGGGCTCGCCGGGCCGAGTGGCGGTACCAGTTCCGGGGGGAGGGGAGGCTGCTCCTGGCCTACGACGGCAAAAATGACCGCTACGCCGAGACCTCGGAGGAAGGAGCCGAGCTGAACTTCACCGCCCTGCACCAGACAGGAATGCGTCGCTGACTCTAGAAGAGACTAAAGTGAGACACCCCGGGACCTACATCTGCCCAGGCCCAGCCGCACTCCTGGCCCAGGTGACCTGGACCTCGAGATAGAAGGTGAGCCAACAAGGTCTGGTATAGCCAGCATCCAGCTTCTGGCAGACCATAAATACTGTGGGAGTTTACTGCAGCTACTTTATCCATACGCTAAGTTGTGTTGCATTCAGTAATTCTCAGCACCGCAATGGAAACCTGTATGTACGTATATTACCCCATGTTGTTACTTTTCAGAGTCTCCCTTCCTCTCCATCTCCCATCCCCCTGCCGGTGGCTTACTCCTGGTCAGTCCTCAATCGCAGTGTGATGCTCTCCAAGCCACCCCCCTGGACATTGGAGCTGCATTGGGAGTTTGTGGGGGCAGATGGCAAGGTTCAGCTCTGGGAGGGCAGGATGTCGGGCCACCGGCAGGCGTCCGACGGAACCTTCAGCCAAAGCTCCTGGCTGGACCTGGACGCGAGCCGGATGGACCTGGGGAGGGGGGAGAGCTGAGCTGCAAGTGTCCATTCTGCCGACACGACGGGTCAGCAGCACTCAGCATCGTAGGAAAGCAGTGCTGAAGTAAAGCTGCATGTGTGTGTGTGAGACACTGGACTGCAGACTGCATTCATACATCACAGTGTAAGGAAGGACTGTTTTGTAAAGACCGTGGGGTGGTCCCCGAAGGAGGGCCCTGTGTGTCCATCAGGAGTCAGTGGCCCTTCCATTGGAGGACTCCATGGCCATGGAGGCTGTAGCCCTGGGGTTCTAATCATCAAGGTCATCTCCTGGGCCTTTGGGTCCTCAGGTAAACCCCCCCCACTGACAGTACAGCTCACAGATTTATTTCACTCTTCAAGTGATGGAGCTGCACTGCTCAGGCAGAACAGACCTCACAAGTCAGCTGCTATGGCTCTACTAAAGCAGAGTTAAAGCAAATAAAATTTATATGATCAAATCGTGAGTTTAACGCTGCTGCTGTGTGCATCTTTTTCATAGGGATCCACTGACCCTGGGTCACAGGACAAGGTAGGTTACTCACATTTCTACACCTAAAACCAAAGTGAATACAAAGTTCAGCTACAACCAATATTTGTGCAGTAAAATTATTTACACACATAACACTGTGTACTATAGTAAATGATCTACTGTACTTAAAATGAACTTGAGTTGATTCCTGTCAGTAGTCCAAAGGCTACATCTAGTTCAACTTATCCCTGGCTGCTTTTCTTTGTTCGGGCAAATGTCTTTTTCTATGTCCCTTCTACCTTCTTATTTAATGTAGTGTCGATCCTGGTTGTCCTCTGACCTCAGGTTCATCTTGCTTTGTTTCACTCTGCGCCTCAGCCCTGGTTCCCACTCTGGACTCTTTTCCGGTCCTCATTTCCTGTCCCGCAGAAAGAAAAATAAATCCAGAGAAGATAAGAATGTGAAGGTGTATCAGCACTCATGGGAAACATTCCTTTCATAGCCATCATCTGCAACAAAGCATTATTTTTTAAACCGACCAGCACAAATATAGTGAGAGTGATGGAATAAAACCAGTATATAATATAACCAGTATGATATAAAACCAGTATAATATAACCGCCTGGATTTAGTCAGATACAGCAAAAACAGCTTAATAAATGGTTTTCACTTTTTATATTTGTGTTTTTGCAGAGCGGACGGAATTCCAGTATATATCTCACGCCTGTCCTATTTTTCTTTTTTAAGACTGTGTGTCGTTGGTGTGTTCATGGTTTACCATGCTTCTCCCGCCTGTTAATGTACATTGAGAGGAACTCATCACTCTGCAAACGGGGTGACGTCACAGGATACAGTTTGCACGTTGGACAATAAATTTATTTAATTTTAAACGGAGAGAATCTATGTGTAAACATATGAAGGTGGTGCCTGATTTTGTTTTTGTGGTCGCTTTTCTTCCAGTTGCCTGATATGAGCACGTGAAATGGAACCGAATGGAAAGCTGACAGCTGTTCTTTTTCCCATTTTCGACTGAAACATTCAATGACTTTTAAATTGTGAAATATGGATTGGGGAGAGGATAAAAACTGTACATTTTTCTTTTGTATTTTATTTTTATTTTATTTTTCCTTTTGGAAAACAACTGCTAATTTGGGAACTAATGTGTAAATATTAACAGAACCCGAGGACATTTTGTGGTTTGCTTTGCAGTGAATATTTTGCACAGAGAACACAAGCATCTCCCCAGGTGTAAAAATTATGAGAAACAATGGAATTTATGAACGCTTCGTAATACAGAGTGGTCGTCTGGTCTGTATGGATGTAGAGATTTTCCTTTTCTTTCAGTAAAAATTTGTAAATACTGGTGTAATATCGGTGGTTTAATGTTGCTGTGAACAAACAGTTGTTTTGAATCCTTTAAATGAATTCCAAAATGTGTTCTGTTTTAAATTTCTGTTTAGTTGGAATTCTGTTTTGCAGTTGTTTTCCCTCAATTGTATTACCTTTTATTTATGAGCTGTTCAAATCTTGCACTGAGATTTTTGGGATATAAAAGTACATTTTTATCATGAATGTTTCAAAATGTACAGCGGAAAAATAGTGAAAAGCTGTAAACAGAGTTGCTCTTATTGTTGCACGAATGCATCAGTACCGGTGGTGACTCTACCTGTGCAGGTAACAGCATCACCTGTGCTCAGGAGTTAGAAAGTGCCAGAATCGTATCAAGCCCCACTACACCTGGAGGTTAACAGATCCTCACAGTCACTGGGGAAAAGTTAAACACAACCATTCATTTACTTAGTTGGTGGTAATTGTTGTTCATTTAGGGCTCTCTAATTTTGGTCTCAGGTTTCATCCAAACATCTGCTTCGGTGGTCCTGGACTCTTTCGGCCGCTCCCGTTAGGGGTCGCCACAGCGGATCGTGCTTCCACTTCCTCCTGTCCTCTGCATCTTCTCTCCGGGCCCACCCCCACCACCTGCATGTCCTCCTTCACCACATCCATAAATTTTAGGTCCCTAGTGCTTCTGTCCTGACTCCACCTATGAAAATAAAGCATTTTATTGTGTCACAGAAGTATGAAAGCTGCATAAGTTTATTTTCCTCCACAAATTATTACATTGGATTCTTATTTTTCTCTGTGGATGAGATACAATTGTCCAGCTGCATCTGAGGTTTGCTCTGGGTTTTAGGAGAAGATGGAGACCCAGGATTGACTCGGGTGATGGTTTTCCTCATGATGCACAAAGACACCTCTGTTGAACATGAGCACACTGTCAGGATGCTGCCTGCTTGATGTTGGTCTCAAATTTTGTCTTCTAGTGTGTTAAAACAATGAACATGGAGCAGTTGGGTCTGAGAGCTGGACACCAACACATTTCAGGAGCACAGGGCAGCAAGGCTTGGGCATTTCTTGATACTTATTTTGTCACATGTGGCTAATCCCTTATTCCTCTCCTAATTTTTTGCTCAGACGGGCAGTGAGAATGTCTGAACTTACATTTCCTTTTGCTCCCTTTATCGTGTTATTTAGACTTCCACCTCCTCACCAGCTTCTACAGTTTGGGAACTGCACTGCCTCTGACCGGAGTTTGCAGGTATTGGAAGTCTTCGTCCATCACTAGGAGCCACCATGAGTCACATTTCACCCACCATCAGACCGCCATAACGTAGCCATGAAAAGCCCATCATCACTAAGGACCCCTCTCATGCTCTTCCACCATCTGTTTTCAGCCCTCCATCTGGAAGACAATATAGCCTGCAGGCCACTCAGCTACCCAGGGTTGGGAACGGCTTTCTTGTCCCACAGGTTGGGAAAGAAAAGGTGTTCCTTGACCCTGGTCCATTTTCCTTTTCCACAGGCATAATCAAGTAGGCTCTCCTTTAAACTCTCAATATCTTTACGTGAAGAAATGAACCGCTTGTGCCCATTCTCCCCATTACGCACACATTTGTCTGCTCGAAAAGCCTTTTTGCAGGTGGAGGTCTCAGCAGATTCCAGGGTCTCCAGAGGCACGCGAGCAGAGAGGCTCTCAGCCACCGGAGTGAGCAGGCCAGGCTCCCCAACCCCTGGCAGGAGAAAGGCAGACAGACAGATAGTGGAACCCCTTATGAAAAACCTGCTAAAATATTAAAGAAATGTGTTAAAGCTGGAAACATTGGCAAAAGGAAAACTGAAGCACAGGAAGTGGCAGGTTTAATTACTGCTGTGTAGCTGCACACTTTTTTCCACCTCAGTGCACCATTTTGTGTGTTTGTGTTTTCCATTTCTAACGAACACTTCTTTCATCGCCAGAGTTTCCGATTTCTGTCCTCCATGAACAACGGACAAAGAAGCAGCAAACGTGCGAAATGACAACATTTCTGTTCTGTGCCAGTCGTCGTCGGGATTATTTTGGCTAAAACGGCGCAAAACTGCAATGGCTTCCGTCCGTTTCTGCCAGTCATCGAGCCAACGTGAGGGAAAACGCGCTTCCGCTTTTTGGTCGTAAACCCATTTCTGCCTCTCAGATGGAAACTGCGGACGGCCGTCCGCCCACCTTCTCATTGGGTCAAAGCTCCGTACAGAAAGCCGTTGTGACACGTGGCGTTGTGACGCAACACTTAGTGTTCACGCTGATTGGTGAAGTTCAGACAGGGCTGTGCTAACGTCTGCATGGAGGCGGAATATAAACCTGCCGTGACGAGAACTGAACTGAACTTCCGAGACACTTGATGGTCGGAAGTTCCAGACGAGGTGAGCAGGACCGAGAGAGAACAGAGATGCTCTTCTACTGTGAAACAGACTCCCCCACCTTGATTTGTTGCTGAAGAAGCTGCTTTCGCCTTTATTCTCCGCAGGTTTGCCCGCTTTGGCTGGTGAGCTTTTTGCTTTTTCAAATAAGCTTGGCGCAGGAAATCGAGAAACTTCTGTCGGGTAGAGGTTTACTTTCAGAAGTTCACTTGGTCTGGAGGCGCGATTTAATAGTTTTAATTTATAATTCGTAAAAATATGAAACAAGTTGCTCTGCTCATCGCTTATAAAAATAACTGCATTAAAAATAAGTGAAGTAAAGCAGTCTGGACACGACACAGATAACTTAAAAATGACTGAGTAACAGCGTTTGTGTACAATATTTGTTTTTTTTGCTGCATCTAAATATTGGAAGAAATTTATGCTGAACTTCCCACCAGAAATATGACTTTTTAGGCGATAAACGTATTTTTATGGATCATGCTGTTGACTGCTTTTTCCTGGGTGTGACGCCAAGGATCTGGAGATTTCGTCTGGGATTTTTTTTGCTTTTTTCTGCATCTTATGGCCCTTTGTTTTTGTGTGTTTTTGTGTTTGCAGCAACTTCACTCTGCGTGTTATGTTCACACTGCAACTTCTGGGATGCCCGACTTCCCGAGTTTGTAGCTACAGGTCTGTGGACGGGGAGCCCTTCACTTATTATGAGACAGCAACAGCCATAAGACGACCCCCCGCCAGGACTGGATGGCCAAGTCGGAGGGACCCGAGTACTGGAACAGACAGACTCAGATCTTCAGCGGTACAGAGCAGGCCTTCAAAACCAGCATCGCGAATATAGTTGCACCAACCAAACGGACGGTGAGAGTGCGAACTTTGACGCCGAAAAATAAACACTGTGGTTTAGGCATCTCTTAACTTTGTGTAAAGAGGGTTTCTTTGTGTGCCGCAGGATTTTAAGAGCACAAAAAGCAAACTTTGCAGTTAAAGTGAATAAAACCGCGACCCTCCAGCCATTACGGTCACAGCGCTTCTGTCCCACTGTGAAATTTATACAGTATACACAAAGCACAAAAATATAATAATAAAAAGCACAAAATACGCCTCCGCCAATTTTTTTTTTAGAAACTTATCTTTAACAACTTTTTATGGGTCGTGATGTCGCGAGGATTTTTGGTATGCACAGAAATGCGGATGTGTAAGGCTGTCGAACTGGAAAGGATTTTTCCTCCCTGTTTTCCCTCCAGGAATCCACATTTTTCCAGGAGATGTAACGGGTTGTGAGTGGGGATGAAGAGCATTCAGACCACTGGTGGTCATGATCAGCACGGCTATGATGGGTAATGCCTGACTTCACAGCACTGGACTGAAGACCATGAACTGGGTTGCTCCAGTAACACAGGCACTGAAAAGTGTAACAAAATTGAACAGTAACACACATCTTATTGAAAAGTGAGAGGAAATTATTTCAACCAGATCTGCATTGAGTGGTTGAAGGCACAAGCATACGGAGAGAAACACTGACCAGGAAAGGTACAGAACACACACACACCTCTAGATGTGGAACTGTACTGCTGAACAAACCAGTTTTGTCAAGAAGTTTTTATACAAGAAATATGTTTGTTTAAAACGTAAAAGTTTGGAAAATTAAGTTGGTACACTATTATTAGCATTTACTTCTAGTGGCATTTTTATTTAAAGTGGACTGAGTATATTTGATAAAAACATGTTGTTAAAATTAAACTGTAATTTATAAATAAATACTGCACTTTAATGGAAGGGAACCTCAATTCATGGCAAGTCACAGTCACAGCCTTCTCCAAAGCCTCCTGAGGTGTTCTGCTGCAGAAGCGGTCCGCCCTCTCTCCCGTCATTACCCAGCACCGCTTTTCCCAGAAGGCACGGGTGACTCCAGGAAAGATGGACAGGACACGACGAGATGTGGGAAACCGGAGAGACTCTGCTCTAACGGGGACGGAACGTTTCCAGACCACGGCACGCCTCACAGCCAAGCCCTATGACATGAAGGGAAGCACCCACACCTGCGCGCAGCAGCATCGAGCTCGACGGATGATATTGTTGTTGAACTGAAGAGAGAAATGATCAGACGTGACATGAGATGTACATACAAAATTATGTCGAAACAGTCAGCTCGTCGAATATTTTGTAAGTTTCATATTGGGTCCTTGCTCAGTATTGTTAACTGGATGAAAATACAAGAAATATTATCTTTTAAACCGTTTTTAATTACTGTGAATTGTCTGCAGCTTCATGGGTGTCTTGCTCATGAATCAAAATCCTGATTTCAGGTCCAAGCATCCCACTTGTTCCCATCACTGGTGTGGCAGCAGCTCTACTTGTGGCCGCAGCTGTTGTTTGCTTTTGTTCTGTGGAAGAAAAAGAATCGAGGTGAGCCACCAGAGTCCAGCTCCACTGTCCCGCAGTGGGGGATTTTCAGATAGTACATCATATGCACGCAGACAATGAGGTTCTGCTGACTCAGTAAAATCCGGAGCAGAACTGTTTGTTTCATGCATGCCTTGTGTTATGTCATGATCCTCGTGGTTCATATTTAAGCCGGTATTGCCTTGCCTGTTACACTACCAGCTTTTCAATAATATTCGCTAAAGGCTAGAAATGCTCATTTTCAAGATTTCTTTAAAGTTGGTCAGTGCAATACTGAATCTTGGTCATTTTGTGATTCTACCTTGTCTCATATTTATTTATTAGTCCTATCGATGGCACTTGTTCTCTTGCACAGCTTTTATATCTAAATTGTGATATCACGTACCCTTAGGTTTGTATCGATAACCAACATCTAGATGGAGGAAAACAGTGTGATGGCTGTAACTGAGCAATTTTTTTTTTGGAAGTTCATAGTCTAGCAACAAAATTTAATTTTGCATTAACATTTATGTTTTTCTCCTTTCAGAGCTCACAGTGAGTATTCCTCATATCATTGATGTTTGGGTTATGTTCAAAGAATACTCTCAGTTTCAGCCTAAGAACTGAGCAGCTGGAGGTGTACAGTATGTGGAGTCTGCCTGCTAGGGTCTCCTTGGCGGCATCTAGTCAGACTCAACCGCAAATCCAACTGAACTAAGCTGTGTGGCCTATGAGTAACTAGCAGTGGTCGCTATGGTCCGATGGACGTTTGTTGTGCAATGAAATGACCTTTGTGTTTTAGCAGCTACCGATGAATAAACTATTGGACCAACAGAAACCAAAAGGACAAGATTCTATAACTCCTTAAATGTAAATACATTTTTTATTTGTTGAGCGATCAAAAGTTGACAGTTCATACTTTAATTCATATCTTAGTTATGCAGAATTATTAATGCAATGCTCTGCTGACCACAGTGGTCTTTGCTTCTTGTGTAAAATTTACTTCAGCTCTTGAATTTATGTCTGTATCTGAAGAATTTTGCATTTAGTTCAGTGCACTTTTGCATCACTTTTGGAGTCTCATATTACGTTCAACATATTTTGTGCCTTTTCAAGCCTGATAGTGATGGAGTTTTCAAGAGCTGGACAGTGAGCGGACGGATCTCACATGAGAATAAACACACCAAAACATCACAGAAATTGAATTAATTTGAGAAAAAAAAGCTATTGATGTTTAGATTTTGGCAAGAAACATTTGTGGGTCTCTGTCTGGTAAGAGAGGTTTAGTCCTATAAGTGTGAACTGAAGTCTTGTTTTTTCCTCACCTGCAGAAATCATGTTACCCGGTGTCTCAAACCCTAATGCTTTTCACCGCTCTGTGGTGTCTGGTCGAGTACAAGTAGGGTTCAAATGGTGGCGGTCAGATACACAGTAGGAACTGGATGGTAAAAGATGTTGCTCCACCCAGTGTATTACCAGGGTCACCCTTTCATAACAAAACCAGCCATTCTATACACTTCTTTCACATTCATAATCTTAGTAACAATCCCTGGTGAAGGTAACTATAGATTACAACTGAAAGAGTAGATTCAGTTTTATTATTATTTAATAGTGAATAGATAAAAAAAAGTGATCAAATGCTCTCTGTCCAGGGTGCACCCTGTCTCAGTACCCTGTTTCACACTGAATGACACTGCATTGCCTCTGGCAGCTATAGGAGAAAAAATTCCAGCCTTGGCCCTTGTAGGTGCTGATGAATAAGCTTAGTTCTCTATGAAATGAAATATTAGATCTAGGTGTGTAAGGAAAGGACTGCTGTTTCATAACCCATTACCAGGCAGACGAAGTTCTCCATTGCAGTTATGTTGTTCTTATTGATTTCGCTAGCCACAGCTGTGTATTAGGCTATGAAAGCAGTACATGTGGGACACTGGAAGATACCAGAACATCATCTCCTGGTTTGGGGAACGCTGCACCAGATCTGATCTGCCATCCCTGGCTATGGACACCTACACCAGGAGATGCAGGACCAGAGCATTCAGGGATCATCGGTGACCTGTCTCTACATCCCTAAAGCAAACGACCATCTATCTATCTTATGGAAATCAGGTAAACGTTTTCAGAAGCATTATGTACAGAACGAGGCTCAGGAGGAGCTTCTATCCACAGGCCATAAGACTTCTGAACCCGGACATGTCATCACAGTCCTCGCAAACGGGTCTACAATATTCTCTGACTGCTCCCCTCACTGTCCTTCCCATGCATCTTAAGCTTTATTTACCATTTTATTTATTTATTTACGTAATTGCTTACTTTTTATGTATTTGCTGTTTATTTCTTTTCTTCTTGGTGTTTAGTTGTTTGTTAGTATTATTCATTGTAGTTTCTTATGCACAGTCCGAAATCTGGGCACATTAATTGCCATGGTATACTAAGAGGTTTTTTTATGTAGCTCTGTTTGACTATTCCAATGCATATTTTTTGTGTATTGACCCATCGCCAGATCACTACAGGCTCCTCATTGATTATCAATGCAGTACTGCAATGGACAAGAGGTTTTTACTAGTGAATGAAAATTCAAAAGTCAAGGTAAAATAATGGTTTTTGTTACAAATACTATAAAATATACAGTGTGTTGGTCTTGAATTTATTTTGATATTTAAATTTCAGGTCACCTTCACAGGAGAAAGTTTAATAATTTGACGTATTATGACATTTGCTTACTAAGGTGAAAAATGAATTATTCTGTGCTGGAGGAGGAAGTCAAATGAAATGAGAGAATGTGCATTTTTTTCTAAAATTTTCAGTAGGCATGTTTGAGTTAGCACAGCTGTTTGATACCACGTTATATTCCCATCAGTACATAAAAATATAGTTCGTTGGAATCTTCTGAATGAAAGTTCTTACTCATCCATAAGACTGATTTGTATCTATAAAGCATTTCGAAGAATCTGGGAAAACTCCCAATTTTGTTTTTGTGCATGAATTTCAGTGCAATGTGGGTTTTCAAGTGATCCATCAATATGTTACAGATTCTACTTTTTGCTTTTCTGGTTTGGTTTGTGAATATTTCTTAAAAGATTTTGCAGTTTGTATTTGTATGACATTTTAAATAACTACTACGCTTCTGTAATGTATAATATGGGAAATACTTTCATGAAATTCCTTATTAAATTCCTTCTTACCAGCCAATGTTGACTGTGTATAATATTCAGTCTGGTTATGCTGGAAAAAATTTTTTGGACAACTACAGTAGTTCAGAGCTTTTATAATGTTAATATTCTGAATGAGAATGGTTACCTGATATATTGTATAACTATGCTCCTTATTTGTGGGGGGGGTACAAAATTTGTTTTTTGTATCTATTCTTATTCTGTAAATCTGCAGGAAATGTAATTTCAGAAATTTTCTTACTGGGGTTAACCTGCCCTTAGAACACAAAAGATTTCTGTATAGAAAAACAGTGATGTTTTACATTACTGGAAAAATATTTTTGTCAGAATGTGGGACCCCAAGGTGTCCTAAGTTTGAATTATGACCAGATGAGGAGTGGTGGGGAGGGTCTTGTGGTTCTGTTATTCCGTCCCTCCATGTCAAGAAAATACAATACTGCTAAAAACTACTAAAACAGAAGCACGATTTAAACTAAAACTCAGGCAATGTGCACTGTTTCTGCAGCAGAACTTCCAAAGCACTTCCTTCCTCTCAGGCTCTCAGTCCAGACCTTTTACTGAGCCTTTGAGTGAATCACCTGGTGGTCACAGTCCCTCTAACCAGCTGTGATGCCCGTCTCACCACAAACCATCATCCTGCAGTCACGATCGGGGGCCCCAGTCATCTTGTCACTCGAATGAGACATCAAGCAAGCGCACCGTCAGCAGCAGCCTCCTCCTGCTGAGACTCCTCCGGATCGCCTTTTTGTACCTGATGCCTTCCAAAAGGTACATTCCTCCTGGCTGGCAAGGCACCCTGGTGGGAACGCTCCCAAGAGCTCCTACATCGTTGCTTTTGGTGGCCCACCTCCAAGCAGGACATGCGACAGTTTGTCCTCGCCTGTTCCTGCGTCTTGCAATTGCTTCCACCTTGTCCGCCGTAACAACTGTAACTGTACAGTCAAATATACTAATAGCTAGCAAATTCCAGACACCTGTATAATGGCTTGACAAGATTGAAGCCGTCCTGCTGGTGTGCTTTCCCAACAGTTTCTTAGCATAGAGGTGGTGTCTGATCATTTCTATGAACACTCGGTAGCTGTTTTATTATTATTTATTATGCTGTTAATAATAATCATTAATATTGGTGGAAATTGTTGTTTTCTAACATGTAATTCTTTGTCTAACAGCCATTACCTAATTTCTGAAGAATTGTCTCATTTCCACTTGTGTCTTTCTCAAGCAAATTTAGTCCCCTGTGCCCCTCAAATTTTAGTAAAACGGAAAGTAATAGATGACCTTTAACAAAAACACAGCAGAACACAATACAACATTCAGGTGAGCTTAAGAAACTAAAATATTAATGGGAACAACTTTCAGTTACATTTTGTTCATAGCAATACCTAGGGGTATATTTGTGACCCATAAGGCTTTGTTAAAAATATTTTTAAAAAGTAGCTTATTTAGTAAATTTGCCCTCCAAAAATGTAGCTCTAGATTTTATTAAAATTTTATTACATTTTCAGTTATAAGACAGTGTTGTCTGAACAATTTTTAGCAGACGTCTCATTTCGTGTTAATTTTTTACTTTAATCTGTTTATTATCAAAAAATGGAGAGAAAAAATAGTTTAAAGTCTGCTTTCTTACATGTAAGAAACAATGAGATGACAGAAGTTCACATCCCCAAGACAACTGGAGTCCCGGTCACAGTGTGTTTATAAACTTTCACATCAGTAATCTGATCATGAAGGAGGCTCCATCCTCTATTTAACATCTAATACTGTACGCACTACCGTACTCTGTACAGTTACTTTGTGCTCAGAACAGCCGCAGTTCCACAGGAAAAATTAAATAACTTTTGGGGGGGCACTTGCTGCCTGTTATCCAGAGCTCTCAGAATCCATGTCTGAAGCTGTAAAGACGAAACACTTGCACTGTTCAACCGTACATCAAGGCTTGTGTTTGTGATGCTGCCCTCTAATTCCACACATTTTATCCTGACACGCTTGTAAGTCTTGAGCAATATATACTGAACATTTAATATAAGTCTAATAGGCATGGAGAAATACCAAAATTCCAGTTTGTTCTCGCAAAATATTCAGTGCGTTGGGGGGAAATCAGATGTCTTCACGGTGCTTTTTCCTGTCTTAACTGTAGTATAATGTACACAGCATGGAAAACATACAAACATAATATTTCATGGCAAAAAAGTCATTTTTATCCAGAACCCTTTGATAAGGATCAAATGCTTTTTATCTATATTCGGTTCCTGTAGTCCATAAAAGCAAAAAGTAAGCAATTTGACACATATGAGTAGAGTAAATATTAGAGAAACAACCGTTAGATTATCCAGGCATCCATACATTTTTATGCGAGGGTTTTTGTCCTATTTTAGAACTATAAGCCATGAGGGAATGAACACCTTAGATGAGATGCCAGCCCATCTCTCTCTCTCGCTCTCGAACTTGGCTGCAATCTTTTTCCTTTCTCCTTTCTTTCTCTTCTTTTTCTCACCGTGGTTAATAGTTTTGAGCATTGGTGCTGGGGATTGTGAACTGACCGGCCTGACTGCGCTTTCAGGCGTGAGCTGAACAGCGACAAGGCGGTCACACGCAGCCCCTTGTTCGGGTGGAGGCTGACGTAGGTGGATCATATGCGTCGGTGGAAAAGAGAGAACCGAAGGGGAGGCGCGCTTTTTAAGCGTGGTGGGCTGGGATTTGACTTCGGGCTGCTTCCTTCCCATCTCATGCACACGACGGACGTTGTACCTGGCCGGGTGCATTGTAAACGCAGTGTGCACTGTAGCGGGCAGGAAAGAGTGCGCTTTTTTCACACCCTGCAACAATGTTTTCAACAATGTCGCTGCTGATCTTTTATTTCTTGGGCTTCTTTTAACTGTACTCTGAATGACCGCCTCGATGGAAATCGCGCAGAAGCTCACGTCCATCCTCTCGGCTCTTTCTTGGTAGTGGCGGAGACTCCTCATTTATCTCCGGGAGGCATGGAGGCGCCAGGCTATTTGGGGAGTAAGGCTGGCCTGAAAGGGCTTTTGACAGAGTTGAGCACTCGTATTTGTGGAAGGTTATGGAGGAAATGGGGTTCAGCTCTCGTTTGTTAGTCAGGACCTGGACACGAGAGGAACTGAACATCTAACAGCCCTGTTCCCATTTTCAAGGCTAGGTGTACGCTCAAGTGAGATGCATCAGACGGTTTTTAGAGGCACTATGGTAGGCTCTTCACAGAGAAGAAAGGGAGTTACTGTTTAGTTTTTGGAGGGGTTATTCAAAACTGGAAAATACAGACCCTTCTCTAAGTTATAGAATTGCACTGAGCTCAGATGGTTTTAAAGGGACATGCCCGCTGTCAAATGATGCCTTCTCCTTTAATATGTCCACAGTGACGGGCAAAAGGTTTCATGCATGTCTTCTCAAGGTTTTACACGAAAAACAGCTGCCGGGCAGAACGGACACGGCATGGAGGAACAAACTTAATGTAGACCCCGACATCAAACCGGCTTGGAGGTCTCTTTATAAGCCTCCTTTACCCAAGCGGGTAGGGGATCTGCAGTGGAGAATCCTTCATGGGGCAGTGGCTGTCAACGCAGTTGTCGGTTTCCGAACAAGGGTAATGACTGACAAATGTTTGTACTGTCAGCAGCGAGAAACGGTGTTTCGTTGTTTTTTGCAATGTTTTAGACTGCGTCAGCTGTTTGCCTGTGTGTCGTGTTTGCTGAAACTTTTAATGACTCTATTTTTATTTTTGTTTTCAATACTCACAGAAAGCCAAGCAAAAACGTCAGCTTTTAAACTTCATTTTAGGTCAGGCAAAACATGCAATCTATGTTAGCCGGAAAAATAAGCCAGAGCAGAGGTGGGGACATGAGGTTCTGTCCATGGTCAAATCGAGGATTATGATCAAGTTTGCTTTTTACAAAGCAATGTGTGCCCTGGAAAGTTTTAAATCAGAATGATGGAACGTATTGTGCTCTGTGCAAGGACATACCCTGGCATACTCTGCAGCATTGGTCTAAATGTTTTCAGATTGGTGTCACTTGTTTTGTTTTTTCTGCCTGTTTCTGAATGTTATATCCTTTTTTGTGTGTCCCCAACATGGCATGATGTTTTTCTGTTATAACATGACTGAGAATTGGTAAATAAAGCATTTTATTTAAAAATGTACCTCTTTCAAGCTTGCTCGCCTTCGCCACACACACACACACACACACACACACACACACACACACACACACACACACCCTAGCAACTTAAGCAACCAGTTCACCTGAAACACATATCTTTGGACTGTGGAGGAAACTGAGTATCCAGAGGAACCCGCAAAGATGAGAGGAAATTACTTCCTTTCTCAGTCTGATTTCTTTTCTTCCACACAAAATTTTTATTTTGTATGAAAGACATCCAGTCTGTTCTAGAGCACTTAAAGTGTAGATCAGAATAAAACCTTTTGCAAAGCATAAAACCGACTTTCGGCTGCTCCCATCAGGGGTCGCCACAGCGGATCGGCTTGTCCCATATTTGGCTTGGCAGATTTCACGATGCCCTTCGACGCGAACCTCCATTTTGCCCGGCTTGGGACTGGCACGGAGGTGCACCTCCTTGTGGCTGGATTCGCATCAACGCCCAATGTGGGGCAAAGCATGATAACCGTAAAAAAAAACCCACCAAAAGATCATGATATTCAGAATTTAAAATGAAAATAAACCTGTCAATACTATCCCAAGGTTTAGTTCACAAAGTGTCTTTTTTATTTCTGGGAACTTTTATATGAATTCCCTCAAAGCTATCTCTAATGCTGAACTGCTGGAAGCTTCTGGAAGAAAGTTACAAATAGATGATTCAGAGATAAAATGAAAAATTCACATTCTGGGGGTTGTAGGTTGATCTGTTTTCACAGAAAACACAGCAACTTCTCCATCCATGAGGCCCGAACCACCATGTACACCTGGTATAGTACAGTGTGCAGTAATCCAATATGCAAAGACAGTTTGTGGATTTGTTTGTCTGCTTTGCTTTCAGCTTCACCACTCCATTCCTGGCTTCCATCCCTGTCTCTTTTGTTTTGGCCACGTTCAGAGATAGACTGTCTAGATATCGGTTCTTTTCTATAAGTATTCACGTTTCCCACTTGATCAACCTGACTGTATGGGTCGTATCATCGGCAAACTTGATGTGGTTTGAGGTGTTTATTGCAACACAGTCTTGGGTTAGAAGCATGAATAGCAGTGGGCTGAGCACTGTTTGGGGGTCCTGTGCTCAGAGTGACTGAGCTGGAGATGTTGCTTCCAGTCTTGACTGACAGACCTCAGTCAGTCAAGAAGTCCAGGATCCAGTTTCAGAGATAGATGTTCAGGCCCACAGTCTTGAAGCTCATCAGATGCTGGGAGGGATACGGTGTTGAATGGTCAATTGGTTAGTGATGGACTTCATGAATGCACCTGCTGATACAGCCAGTCACTGATGCTGTGTACTCCTCCAGGTTGAGAGAGCTGCTGTACGTGGCAGCCTCTCTAAACATGTCCCAGTCAGTGTGCTCAAAGCAGTCCTGGAGAGCAGAGATTGTCTGTGGGGCCACATTTTTCATGAGTTCCAAGAGTTAATGCCCCTCAACCTTCACAGCATGTGGTGTTGCTCAGCAGCATTTGGCAGGCGGTCTTTGCCACTGCTGGTTCCAATGCTTCTCCTAGGCTCATGAACGGTCCCTGGGTGGAGTTGGGTCCCAGGATCCAATCCGTCTGTTTGTCAGGGCACCCACACCTGGTGGTGGACCTCCTAAATGCTTTTTTCAAGACCATTGGAACCATGGTGTCTCTGGATGCGTGATCCAATCCATGTGCCCTCTTCGCGATCCTAGGAAATGCGCTACGGAAGAAAACACTTGTTCGTTTTGGAACAGAAAAGACCTTGAGCATCTTTTAGTGCCCCTTTTCAGAGCCACATCTGGCATTCCTTCTCTGTAGCACCTGTCTGCAAAAGGTACGGTCATGGAGCCAGTGAACCCGTGTCTGTTCGCTGGAGCCATAAGGGGGGATGCTGGAGACAAGGGTTGCTGTGAGTTCAATGGTCAGCCATGGTATTCCCCTTGCTGGACAGGAGCAGTAGCTTAGTATGGGCTTCTACACTTGCTACAGCTATGTCCTATGGGAGCATGAGAGCCTCCAGCAGCTGCAGAACAAGGCGGTGATGCTGAAAAGGTTTTCCAGTGTTAGTGAGAAACCCTCTCTGTTTCCACAGTGCTCCATGGTCACGAGAAATACCAAAAGCGTATCGAGAATCAGTATACACCGTGACTTGCTTTCCTCTGACAAAACACAGGCTCTGGAGAGCTGCGGAATAACCTGACGGCTCACAGCGCTTAACCACTCCACTAGGGTTGCCTTCAACTATTGGCCATCCCCTGCCACCACAGCATAGGAATGGAAAGCCATCCTCCTAGATGGGATGCCAGCCTCTTTCTCTCATACACATATTTGGCAACGTAAGCAACCAGTTCACCTGAAACACATATCTTTGGACTGTGGAGGAAACTGGAATATCCAGAAGAAGCCTGCAAAGGTTAGAAGAAATTACCTCCTTTCTCACCCTGACTCCTTTTCTTCCACACAAATTTTATTTTGTATGAAAGATATCCAGTCTATAATCTCTAGAGCATTTAAAGTGTAGATCAAAATAAAACCTTTTGCAAAGCATAAGAGTTAAAAACCTCCACCAACAGACTGATGATATTCAGGATTTAAATGAAAATAACCTGTTGATAATTTTCGTCCCCCAAGGTTTAGTTCATAAAGTGTCTTTATTTCTGGGAACTTTAGATGAATTCTTGAAGCCATTCTAATGCTAAACTGCTGGAAGCTTCTTTGAAGAAAGTTACATAAATAGATTCAGATAAAAGTGAAAAATTCACATTCTCAGAGCTGTAGGCTGATCTATTTTCAAAGAAGATACAGCAACCTGTCCAGCCAGGAGGCCCGAACCACCATGTACAGCTGGTACAGTAACTTACTGTGTTCTAACCAACAGCGGGTAAGATAGAAAACATTAATAACTTACTGAGGATTTTATGCTTCTGCTGCCTGGGGACTGGAATTCTCCGAATCCATGTCTCAGCTGGAACGAACAAAATTATTTTGCTGTTCAGCTGAACATCAAGGTTTGAGTTACTGTGGTTTAGTTATGTGCTTTACGAAAATGTATTCATAATCCAAACAAACTGAACCAGTAATCAGGGAGCAAAATTTTGTTTTTCTAAATAAAACTACAACTTATTAACCTGTGTGGAAACCAGTCATTTAATTCTATTGTTTATTACTGATAAACTGTAAGGTATCATTTTGTGTGATAATTTATTAATATATTATTTATTAAATGCTTTTCATATATATAAAAAGTCAGCTAGCCCAGCAGCTTAAGCTTGAAACATATTTGGGACTGTGGGAAGAAATCCATGCAGACGGGGTGGGGGGGGGCATGCAAACTCCACACAGACTGAACTGGATTAAAACCCAGGCTCAGAGGTGACAGCACTCACCGCATTCAGCGAAGTGCCCAAATATCATGTAATATACTCACTACTTGTCTTCCTGTAGCCTAAAAAACTGAAAAAACAACAGTCATGCATGTACACTGCAAATCTGTGTATTTTTTTTCTTGCAAATTTAGTATAAATCTAGTTTACACATCACTCTTAAAATGTAAAAATTATTGATATGATCACAGGACCTGGTCAAATGCTTTGTCCACAGGCCGAGGGGTTGTGCTCTTATCAAAATAATAAAGCAAAGAATATCTTGGTGTTGGCTGAATAATACAGGAATGGCATGAATAAGTCATTCTCATTCCTCGACTTTTTTCTTCCAATAATAAAGAATCCAGCTGCAGTCAAGAACTGGGGACGGCGACGCATTACTAGCCGATGATGGCGGGCAGCAGCAGTTTTCGGAGTGCACATAGGGAGGAATCAACAGAGATCGCCAGGTTCACCATCATCGCATCCATCCAAACTCTTGATGGCAAACTGACGGAAACTTCACCGGGTCGAGTCTGCTGCAAGATCAGCTGCGCACGCACACGCATTAATTCTCAAACCAGGCACTTAAAGATTGTACTCTCCTCTCTACTATGGACACTGGGCGGTGACACATATTTTCTCTCACCCCATACCTCACCCATCTCCTTCAGGCTAAGATATCCACAACACAGGGAGTACCGTGGTTCTTCAGGTTCGGCGAGACCCCTCAGGATCCTCCTGGTCTGCAGCGCTCCATCCCCATTGGGCAGCAGCTCTGTACTTTCCAATATCCTCATAAACATCCTTTCCATCCTTCTGCCGTTCACTATGATTCCATTTAGAAGCCGGGTCACCTGGCAGGTCAGCTGGGAGGGGGGAGTCCTTTCTAGCAGAAAAACACCTCAGGAGGGACTTCTGAACAGGGAGTGAGGAAAATAAAATGTTAAGAAAAATAACCGTAAAAATCGCCCATTCACACGCGTTTTAGATAACAGAAACCTCAATGAATAATATAAACAAACTTTTGTTTAAATGTTAGCATTCAACTGAACAAAATCTTTTTCCCACATTGTTCAGTATAATATTATATTACTTTTAATGTATATTTCAGTATTAATATCATCACATCACTGCTTTTTCATGGCAAATTCATGTATTTTTATTGACTAGTAATCTGTTGCGTCACACAAACACTTCCAGTTTAACAGAAACTTCCATTTGTTTATTCAACATTATTTTGGACAAACATGAAATTCATCCATAACATTAAGCTTCACCGAATGGGACTCAGTTTACAGGAAAGCTGCAGTTCTGTTCTCTGTTGTGTGTGTGTTCTGTACCTTCCTGGTCAGTGTTTCTCTCCCGTAGCCAACGATTTCAGCCCCGACGCAGATGTTGCTCAGGTAGTTCCTCCAGTTCTCTAAAGAAGCTCTGTCACTGTCCCACTTCTGTTTAGTAGGAACTGCCTGTGGTACTGCAGCAACCCAGCTCATGGTCTTCACAGTGCAATGAAGTCATTCCACGTAGCTCAAGGATCATGAAGACTACCAGTTGTCCCAGTCTTCTTCATCCCACTCACAGCCGTACATCCGCTGGGCAATGTGGATTCCTGGAGGGAAAACAGGAGGAAAAATCCTTTCCAGTTCAAAGACTTGAAAGTGCGCAGCCTTACACATTCACATTTCCTGTGCATGCAAAATCCGCCACCCATTATCCCCGGCCATAAAAGTTGTTAAATATCAAGTTTCTAAAATGGCCGATGCTATTTTGTATGGCGATATTTGTGCTTTTTTGCTGCTCTTTCTTATAAAAATTTCACGAACAAAACTGTCGCCTGCAGCGGATGGAGCGCCAGACCGCCAATGGCTGGAGGGTCACGGGTTTTATTCACTTTTAACTGCAAAGTTTGCTTTTTGTGCTCTAAATCCGCACACTGGAGAGTTTAAGGCAAGAAACCCCTACTTAAAGTAAGTCTAAACCGCAGTGTTTGTTATCGCATCAAAGCTCGTGACTCAATACTGTTTATTGAAGCGCTTTCTTGCAGTTTCAATGTTGGCTTTTGAAGGCTCGTTTGCACCGGAGCGATGTATCTGAGTCTCTCTGTCCCAGTACTCGGGTCCCTCCGACTTGGCCATCCAGTCCTGCTGGGGGACCATCCTATGAGTGTTGCTGTCATAGTAATCGATTTGTTCCCCGTCCACCAGACCCACACTCACAAACTCAGGGAAGTCGGGCATCCCAGAAGTTGCAGTGTAGACATAACGCAGCGAGTGGGTTGCTGCAAACATAGAAAAACACACAGAAACACACACATGAATGCAGAAAAAGGGCTGCAATCCCAGACCTAAAACAGCTGCAAGCTCCGCCTAGCGTCAGCCTCTTATGTCAAGACTCAGGGGAAAAAAAGAAGCGCCACCACAGTTCAAGTCCGCAGCGCTTGATCCATAAAATGCGCTTTTATGGCCTAAAAGTCATATTTCAGTCTGGTGGAAGTCCAGCATAAATTTCTTTCCACTTTTAAATGCACAAAAAAAACAAATCAGCTCATCTGCATATTTGGTTTGGCAGATTTTTACACCGAATGCCCTTCCTGACGCAGCCCTCCATTTGTCCGGGCTTGGGACCAGCACAGAGGTACAACCCCTTGTGGCTGGATTTGCAATGATGCCCAAAGTGGGGCTCGACCCCCCGATCCTGAGATTGCAAGACACATGCTCTATTGACTTAGCTAGCCAGACAGGAGTTATTTGCAAATGCATTAATATTGCAATTAAAGTAATTTCCTTCGATAATAAAGTTTTCTGATTCTGATAAACAGACCAAAGTACTTAAAACTAAAACTGTTTCTATTAAAACCTCACAACTAAATAAAAAACAAATACATATTTGGCTCAATCTCAAAAAGAGGCAATCCACAGGAGAATAAATAGAAAAAGAACAGCTTTCCCTCATTATATTGACTGCAAAAATGGAATAAACTATGCTCAAACTGAAAGCCCTCCGCGGTGAGACCGAGGGAGGAACCCAGGCAGGAACCAATAACAACCCGAGCTGAGCCTCACCAAACTCCAGGAGACAGTGAGTAAAGGTTTAAACCAAACTGAAAGCAAATTTGAGTTTCTGTCTCTTCATACAGAATTATTTAGACAAAAGATGTCGTGAGAGGTTCACTTCGTGCTCAGTTTATTATTATTATTATTATTATTATTGTTGTTGTTGTTGTTGTTGTTGTATAGATCCAAATGGCCTCATGCAGAAATATTTGTTCTGTTTACTTTTTATTCATACTCAGTATTTCTGCGATGTCTTGAGTGTTTTACTGTGTTTTGTTCAGTACCCATCAGTGTGTGAGAGGTTTTATTCAGAACCTGAATTTGGGGTCTCCACGCTAGCACTTTGGAAGCACCGACTGCTGTCAAACAGAGAGAAGCTGGAGCCGCAAAGTCAGTCAGCAGGAACACGCTGGGGTCAACAGAATCCACGTTGCTGCACTCAAGTGTGTTTCCAAGCGCAGCTTCTGTGCTGGACCTCAGCTTCTACACTGGCGATGCTGGACAGCTTCCACAAGTCACTGGGATTGCTGCTTTTAATATTTAGAAATGATCTAGAGAATAAAGAAGTAAAATAAATGACTTTAAGATTCTTTCATACTATTTTGGTCTGAGAAATTAAAATGTATTTATTTTGGTTGCTTCTTCGCTTCGCCACAGGAGTACCTTAACCTCTAGCCACAGTATGTTTAACCCCAATTCCAGAAAACCACGAGATCAACAAGGTTCGTCCTAGGAGCTCCCTCGCGACCGATCATTGTTCCTGGCAGACTTTGCTTGGGCCTCTGGACTTTTTCACCCGATTCCCGCACTGAGCTGAACAAACACTGCGAAGCTGACCATGGCGCCCGGGCTAATCAAACGGCTGCTTCTCCCACACAGGAGCCACTCTGGTCTGCCTCACACTGCAGGGGTCCCGGTGAACATTTATTCAGACCAAACACTTCTGCTGCCGTCACTGCTGTACATCTGAAGCAACTCAGATTAAAATTGACTTGTTGACACATCTGAGTAATAGAATTTTTTAAAATAATGTTCATTAACATCTTCCTTTTTTCAAAACCAGCACCTCCAGAACCCGACATGGGTCCCACACCGCCGCCACCTTAGGAGAAATCTCATGCACGTGAGCCGACCCCCCACGGAAAAAAAACAGGGAAGAAGGGCTGGTCGGACCCTCCTGCAGACATCGACCTCCAGGATCTACTACGGTCGGGTCCGTACCTAAACATATGGGATGTTGTATGTGGGGTCAGTTCTGCTGTAACGTATGCCTGGCCTTGTTAAGCCTTATGCTCATTTAGTTTGCATGCTTGTGTACCAGAGGCAAAAGCGACACAAAGTACCGTGATCCGCATCTACATTAAAAACTCATAACACATCCAACATTATAGATCGGGGCAAACCCCAACAAAAATTAGTTATTGATGAAGCTCATGAAAAGAATGCAGTTTATGACATTTTACCTGAAGAAGATGTGAGGAACTTGCAGGAGGAGAACCTGAAGGCTGGACCCCACGCTGGGGGCTTCGTGCCGCCATTGTTTGGCACCCTTTTAGGTGGAGGCTGAGCAGGTGATCAAACAAAAGGAGCAGCGGATGTTGATGGTTTTTGGGTGGATCTCAAGTATTCTTCAAAGTGTTCATCTAGCGCCTGTTCCCGTGTTACGGCCTTTTTCTTTCAAACCTCCAGAATGCTTTACACCTCGCGACCGCCAACAGTGTTTAGTTGCAATATAGAAAATCAAAAGAATCAAAAGAAACACAAAAACTTGTAGAAAGTCAAAAACCCAAGCAAATCAGACACGGGGGTCCGACTCAACATCCTCCACATCTTCAAAGATTCAAAATCAATGCCCTTATTAACTGTAGCCTGTATCTGAGTTGCAGAAATAAAACCAGCACAAACCAAGTGCAGCAGCCTTTGGGTGCTCACTAGACCCAATGACAAAGTAGAAGGAATAAGTCATTCTACAGCATTATATTCTATGTACCGTATGCTCATTGTGACACGACGGGCTTAAGTTAGCAGAGGAATAGGAAAATCGCCAGAGGATTTAATTCTACAGCACAAATGTATTGCGAAATATGGTCACAAATATTGAAACACCAGCCACAGAACGTTTTATTTTTTCTTGTTTCTAAAATTTTGCCCAGACCCCGAGTGGCGCGGTGCAGTTCCGCCCCTGCAGCCACCGAGGGCGCAGAAGAAGCCCCCAGTGCGGCAGGTTAACCCTTTCCGTTCTTAACTGGCTTGGGTCCAGTGGCTGGGCGCCCACCAGTTCACAGCCCCACCTACCTGCAAGCCGATTACATTGCCGTTATGGGTCTGGACGGACAGCTTGCTTATGTCTGACGATGGCTCCCATGGCAACCAACAGGCCCCGTGGGTAAACAAATCAACAGAATTTCTTAAATATTTTTAAGACGTCTTTTTGCACAGAAGCTTATTTACTCTATTAGTGCAGGGTAACATTCCTGACTAGGTAAAGGAGCAGGATCCAAATCCAGGGCCTTCAGTCGCAAGGCAGTGACTCTTAACTACTCTGCTACCTGCTGGCTTGCTTTTGTACCAGTTCCAGTTATTGTTTTGTAACTACATAACTGTCTTCTGGCCTCGTGGTTCAGTGGTCCTCAGCTGCAGGCAGAGAACAAGCACTGTCCCGGGCCTCCCCGCCTGGGTGTCCCTGTACTTTTGACTGGGCGGTTTTTGGATTGAACTCCTCCTCACTCATGGGTTCGGGCTTTTCGGTCGAGTGGCGGTACCAGTTCCGGGGGGAGGGGAGGCTGCTCCTGGCCTACGACGGCAAAAATGACCGCTACTCCGAGACCTCGGAGGAAGGAGCTGAGCTGAACCCATGCCCTGCACCAGACAGGAAACGCGTCGCTGACCCTAGAAGAGACTAAAGTGAGACACTTGGGGACCTACATCTGCTCCGTGTACCCGACGTACCTCCTGGCCCAGGTGACCCTGGACCCTGAGATAAAATTTAAGACAACAGGGTCTGGTATAGCCAGTAAGCATTCAGCTTCTGGAAAAGTTCCTGCAGACCATAACACTGTGGGGAGTTTACTGCAGCTACTTTTATCCATATCATGGTTAGGCAGTATCTAGTAATTCTCAGCACCAGTATGAACCTGCATGTACGGTATATTTACTCCCATGTTGTTATTTCAGACCCCCTTCTCTCCATCTCCATCCCCCTGCCAGTGGTTTACCCTGGTCAGTCCTCACCGTGCAGTGTGTGATGCCTCCGCTTCACCTCCCCGGACATTGGAGCTGCATTGGAGTTTAGGGGGGCAGATGGCAAGGTTCAGCTCTTGGGAGGGCAGGATGTCGGCCACCGGCAGGCGTCCCACGAACCTTTCACAAAGCCCATGGACCTGGACGAGCAGATGGACTGGGAGGGGGGCTGAGCGTCTCCCCATTCTGCCGGACACGACGGGTCAGGGCAGCACTTGGCATCGGGGCGTAGCAGTGCTGAAGTAAAACGTATGTGGTGTGTGTGGAGACATTTTCGACTCTTGCAGATCCACATCACAGTGTATGAAGGACTGTTTGTAAAGACCGTGGTGGTCCCTGCTGAGGGTCTCTGTGTGTCCATCAGGAGTCAGTGGCCCTTCCATTGAGGACTCCATGGCCATGGTGGCTGTAGCCCTGGGGCTCGGCGGATCATCAAGGTCATCTCCTGGGCCTTGGGTCCTCAGGGTAAAATCAGCCTCCACCGACAGTACAGCTCAGCCAATGCTCACTTTTGATTTATTTCTACTTTCTTGCGATGGAGCTGGGACTGCTCAGGCAGAACAGACCCCTCACAAGTCAGCCGCTATGGCTCATCAAAGCAGAGTTAGCAGTGTTAAAGCAAATGGGACTATGATCAAATCGTGAGTTTAACGCTTGCTGCCATGTGCATCTTTCATAGGATCCACTGACCCTGGGATAGACAAGGTAGGTTACTCTCACATTTACATGGGGAACCAAAGTGAATACAGTTCAGTTAATAAACCAATATTTGTGCAAAAAATTATTTACAATAATATAGCACTGTACCATAGTAAATGATCTACTGTACTTAAAATGAACTTGAGTGTTTCTGTCAGTAGTCCAAAGGCTACATCTGGTTCAACTTTATCCCTGGCTGCTTTTCTTTGTTCAGCAAATGTCTCTCTTTTCATGTCCTTTTCACCTTCTTATTTAATGTAGTGTCGATCCTGGTTGTCCTCTGACTTCAGGTTCATCTTTGTCTCGCTTCACTCCATGCCTCAGTCTCTTGCCCCACTCTGACCTCTTCTGTCCCTCATTTGCAGAAAAGAAAAAGAAAATCCAGAGAAATATAAGACTGTGAAGGTGTGTATCAGCACTCATGGGGAAATATTCTTTCATAGCCACTCATCTGCAACAAAAGCATTATTTTTTAAAACCAACCAGCACAAATATAGTGAGAGTGATGGAATAAAACCAGTATAATATAAGCGTTCAGTGTGATTTAGTCAGATACAGCAAAACAGTTTAAGAAATGAGACGTTCCAGTTTTATTTAGGTTTTGCAGAGCGGGACGGAATTCCAGAGACTTCACGCTCTGTCCTATTTTTTCTTTTAAGACTCGTTGATGCCGTCCGCCCGGCGCTTTCCTGACGTTGACGCGCTTTCAGCTCCTCCACATCCATCCGCATGACGTCACCACACCCCATCGAGCGGCTGTACCGCTGCTGTCGGGCCCGAACGGCAGAATGCGTTATTCGTTGGCGAACCCAGAGTCGGCACCACAGCTACGCTCCGATTTCCCTTCCGAAATTCAGATGGTGGCAGTCCTGTTATTCTGGTGGAACACCAGCGACTCGACCCGCTCCTGGTACCGGCGCTTCGCGAATGCTTTGCGGACCGTACCGTCGACCCACTGTTCTGGTTGGCAAAGGTCTTAATGTAACCGTGGGGGACAACGTTGTTTTTCCAGCGCGCTCACAAAGCTGCCCACTCACTTCCGCGCGAACTTCGCTGACGCCATCCGAACTTGTCCTGACCATCCCCAGTCGACGTCATCGAGCGCGCGTCCCAGCGCGGCTTCCGATTAGCAGACCAGCGCTTTACCCCCGGGGCCGGAGAGCCCGGGCGATGAGATCTCTGTTTGTAAGCCGGCAGGAAGAAACAGTGGTTGCTGCGTTGAGCCATCCTGAGTGATTCGTGTAGTTCAGACAGGGCTGTGCCAACGTCTGCATGAGGCGGAATATAAACCTGCCGTGAAGAGAACTGGAGCTGAACTCTGAGGTATTTGATGGTCAGGAAGTTCCAGACGAGGCGAGCAGGACCGAGAAAGAACAGAGATGCTCTTCCTTCGCAACTACCTCTGATATAATTCCGCATGACTTGTCTGAGGTTCTCTTTTATTAAAGCCCCCTACCCCCACCCCCACCACTGTGGTTGCTGCATTGAGTCATGCTGGGCGCCTTGTGTAGTTCAGACAGGGCTGCCAACGTCTGCATGAGGCGGAATAGAAACCCAGACGAGAACTGAGCTAAACTTCCGAGGCATTTGATGCCTGGGAAACTGACGAGGCGAGCAGGACCGAGAAAGAACAGAGATGTTTCTTCACTATGAAAACAGACGTCCCCACCTTTTTGATTTGTTGAAGAAGCCGCTTTTTCTCGCCTTTATTCTCTCTGCGGGTTTGGCCTTTCGCTGGTGAGCTTTTTGCTTTTCAAATGTTTCGGGCGCCAAAAATTGAGAAACTTGTCGGGTGGAGGTTTTACTCTTGGGGTTTTTGGGGGAAGTTCGCTCTTTGTCTGAGGCGCGATTTAATAGTTTTAATTTATATCTGCAAAATATGAAACAAGTTGCTCTGCTCATCGCTTATAAAATAACCGCATTAAAAAATAAGTGTGAAGTAAGCAGTCTGACAATTTAGATTAACAGATAACTTAAAGAATGACTTTTAGAGTGACAGCTTGTGTACAATATTTGTTTTTTTTTTTGCATCATTAGCAAATTGGTGCTGAACTTCCCACCCAGCCTGAGTTATGATTCTTCAAGATAAAAACGTATTTTTATGGATCAGTGCTGCCGACTGTGCTTCCTGGTGCGACGCCAATGGGCCAAGGGCGGCCGCGAGGGAGCCGTTTGCCTGATTTTTTAGGTTTTTTTTTCGCATTCATAAGTCTGTTTTAGGTAGCTTGTGTGGTTGCAGCGACCACTCACTGCGTTATGTCTACACCGCAACTTCTGGATGCCCGGACTTCCTCGAAGTTTAGAAGCTACAGGTCTGGTGGACGGGGGAGCCCTTCACTTATTAAGACAGCACTACTATAAGATCTAATCTCCAGCAGGACTGATGGCCAAGTCGGAGGGACCTGAATACTGGGGACAGACAGAGACTCAGATTCAGCAGTGCAGAGTAGGTCTACAAAGGCAACATTGAAAACCAATAAAGAAGTTTCTTCAACCAAACTGGACGGTGAGTGCGGAAGCTTTTGACGCCAATAACAAACACTGTGGTTTAAACTTTTTACTTTTGTATAAAGAGGGTTTTTGTGTGCCGAGGATTTAAGAGCACAAAAGCAAACTTTTGTGTTAAAGTGAATGGAAAACCCGCGGACCCCTCCAGCCATTTAAGCGGTCACAGCCCGGCCCACTACCAGAAATTTTATAAGAAAAGAGCAGCACAAAGCACAACATATAATAAAAAAGCACAATGCGCCTGCCACTTTAGAAACTTGTCTTTAACAACTTTTATGGCCGGGATGTCATAAAGTGATTTTGCATGCACAGGAAATGCGGATGTAAGGCTGTTGAACTGAAAGGATTTTTTTCCCTCCTCTCCAGGAATCCACACTGTCCAGCAGATGTGTGGCTGCAGTGGGATGAAGAGACCGACCACTGGTGGTCATATTCAGTTTGCCACGATGAATGACTTCATTGCACTGACTTGGAGACCATGAGCTGGGTTGCTGCAGTTTCACAGGGCATTTCTACTAAACAGAAGGCGGACAGTGACAGAGCTTTAGAGAACTGAGAACTACCTGAGCAACATCTGCATTAAGGGGGCTGAAGAAGCACGCTATTACGGAGAGAAATGGACCAGAAAGGTACAGGAACACACACACACAACAGAGCGGAACTGCAGGTGTTCCTGTAAAACTGAGTCACATTCAGTGAAGTTTAATGTTATGAATGAATTTCATGTTTTGTCCAAAAATAATGTTAGATAAACAAATGGAAGTTTCATAACATTTAAAACTGAAGTGTTTTTTGTGTGACACCCAACAGATTACCAGTCAATAAAATACATGAATTTGCTATGAAAAAGCAGTGATACGATGATATTAATACTGAATATACATTAAAAGTAATATATATTATTATACTGAACATTCTGGAAAAGATTTTTGTTCAGAAGTTGAATGCTAGCATTTAAACAAAAAATTTGTTTTTTATATTATTCATCGGGTAAATCTTGTTATCTAAAACACGCAGAATGGACGACACGGTTATTTCTGTAACATTTTATTTTCCCTCACTTCTGTTCAGTCCCTCCTGAGGTAAGCCTGTTGAAGCGACCCTTCCAACTGACTCCATGCTAGGTGACCGGCTTTCACCCAAATGGAATCATAGTGAACTGGCAGAAGGATGGAGGATGTTTATGAGGATGTGGAGTACAGGGCTGCTGCCCAATGGGGATGGAACGCTGCAGACCAGGAGGATCCTGGAGGGTCTCGCCTCGAAGACCTGAAGAACCACCGTACCTAGGTTGTGAATCATCTAGCCTGAAGGGAGAAGATGGTGAAGACATGTAGAGAGAGAGAAATAATGTGAAAACACCGCAGTGTCCATAGTAAGAGAGGAGAAGTACAATCTTTTAAGTGCGCCTGGTCTAGTGTACGCAGGCAGACGCGAGCTGAGTCTTGCCGCAACACAGACCTCGAATCGTGAAGTTTCCTCGGTCAGGTCACATCAAGAGTTTGGATGGATGGCGATGGTGAACATAACCGATCTCTGCTGATTCCTCCCAGAAGCTCCTCGAGAACTTGCTGCCCGGCCATCATCGCTGTGTGTCGCCTCCTTAGCTGCGGCTGCAGCTGGATTCTCCTGTGTGGAAGAAAAAGGTCGGGTGAGATGACATTCATGCCATTCCTGTATTATTCAGCCAACACCAAGATATTCTTGCTTTATTTTTGATAAGAGCACACCGCCTGTGGACAAAGCATTTGACCAGGTCCCAAGTGTGATCATATCAATAATTTTACATTTTAAAGAGCATCATGTAAACTAGATTTTATACTAAATTTGCAAGAAAAACACACAGACGGTAATGTACATGCATGACTGTTGTTTTGTCACATGTTGGTATACTCCTGGCATGACTTGTCTGAGTGTTCCCTTTATTAAAGTCCCCCACCACCGGTGGGTTGGCGTGCTAAGCCTGGGAGTTCAGAGATGCACCAAACGCTTCAAAGAGGCGGAATATAAACTTGCCGTGACGATAACTGAGTTGAACTTCCGAGGCAGGTAGAAAAGACAGCATTTGATGGTCACGTGTTCCGGATGAGGCGAGGAGGACCGAGAAACTGAAATAAGCCTTTTCCTCATCGTTTGGATATAATTCGCATGACTTGTCTGAGGTTCCCTTTATTAAAGTCCCCCACTGCAATGGTTGCTGCTTCTGGGTGCTTGTGTTGAGTTTCTGTGGTTGCTGCATTGAGTCATGCTGGGCGCCTTTGTGGAGATACCAACATCCGCATGAGGCGAATATAAACCTGCCGCGGGAAGGAGAACTGGAGCTGAACTTCCGAGGTACTTGATGGTCAGAAGTTCCAGACGAGGCGAGCAGGACCGAGAAAGAACAGAAATTCTCTTCACTATGAAACAGACTCTAATCTTTTGGATTTGTTGAAGAAGCTGCTTTTCGCCTTTATTCTCTAAGTGGTTATTCGCTGCTGGTGAGTTTTTGCTTCTTTTCAAATGTTTCGGGCGCCAAGAAAATTGAGAAACTTCTTGTTCGATGGAGGTTTTACTCTTTCTAGTGCTCAATTTTTGTCTGGAGGCGCGATGATAGTTTTAATTTATAATTTGTAAAATATGAAACAAGTTGTCAAGCTCATTGCTTATAAATGAAGTAAAGCAGTCTGACAATTTAGAGTAAAAAAAAGTGAAAAGAGTCAAAAGAGTTTATTTGTCATGTACATGGTTGTGTACCATGTAGTGAAATGTGCTCTGATCCAGGATAGACTAGTAGCTAAAATAAACAAACTGAACACCAAGAAGAAAAGAAACAAAACAGCAATAGATAGATAGATAGATAAATAATAAATAAACGGTAAAGAAACCTAGTGTCTTCTGAAGGACAGTGAGGGAGGGATTTAGACACAGATAACTTAAAGAATGACTTTTTCGAGTGACAGTTTAGTACAATATTTGTTTTTTTTTTTGCTGCATCTAAATATTAAAGAAATTTATATGAACTTCCCACCAGACTGAAATATGACTCTTAGGCAATAAACGCATTTTTATGCATCAGCGCTGCCGGACTGCTTTTTTCCTGGGTGCGATGCCAAGCAAGGCCGCTAGGAGGGAGCCGTTTCTGTCTGGATTTTCAGCACTTTTTAGACACAAGGGCGTTTTTTCTGTGTTTTTGTGTGTTTTGTGTGGTTGCAGCGACCACTCACCAAGTGTTATGTCTACACTGCAACTTCTGGGATGCCCCGACTTCCGGAAGTTTGTAGCTACAGGTCTGGTGGACGGGGAGCCTCTTCACTTATTATATCAGCAACAGCCATAAGACTATTCTCGCAGGCCTGATGGCTAAGTCAGAGGGACCCGAGTACTGGAACAGACAGACTCAGATCTTCAGCGGTGCAGAGCAGGTCTACAAAGGCAACATTGAAACCGCGAAGAAGCGCTTCAACCAAACGGATGGTGAGTGCGGCTTTGACGCCAGTTGTGGTTTAGACTTTACTTTTGTAAAGAGGGTTTTTGTGTGCCGAGGATTTAAGAGCACAAAAGCAAACTTTGTGTTAAAGTGAATAAAACCCTGACCCTCCAGCCATTGGCGGTCATAGCGGCCCGCCCCGCTGCTGCAGGCGGCAGTTTTGTTCGTGAAATTTTAAGAAAAGAGCAGCACAGCACAAAAATACATAATAGCACAAAATATAATAAAAGCACACGTGCTCCTCGCCACTTTAGAAACTTGTCTTCTAACAACTTCTATGGCCGGGATGTCGTGATTTGCATGCACAGGAAATGCGGATGTGTAAGGCTGTTGAACTGGAAAGGGATGCCTCCTGTTTTCCTCCAGGAATCCACACTGTCCAGCAGAGATGTGTGGCTGCAAGGGGATGAAGACCGGGACCACTGGTGGTCATATTCAGTTTGGCTACGATGGGAATGACTTCATTGCACTGGACTTGAAGACCATGAGCTGGACTGCTGCAGTACCACAGGCATTTCCTACTAAACAGAAGTGGAACAGTGACAGAGGGAGTGTTAACAATTTGGTGGGCTACCTGACTCATGAGTGCATTGAGGGGCTGAAGAAGTACGTTGGCTACGGGAGAGAAACACTGACCAGGAAAGGCCAGAACACAAACACAACAGAGTGGAACTGCAGCTGCTCCTGTAAAGCTTAATGCTATGAACAATTTATGTTTTGTCCAAAAAATAATGTTAGATAACAAATGGAAAGTTTCATAACATTTAAACTGAAGTGTTTTTGTGTGACACCCCAACAGACATTTCAGTCAATAAAATACATGAATTTGCCATGAAAAAGCAATAATAATATGATATAAAGATATTAATACCTGAATAAGATACATTAAAAGTAATATATAATATTATACTGAATAGGAAAAAAGATTTTATCACATTTAAACAAAAAGTTTGTTTTATATTATTCATTGGGGTTTTGTTATAATCCAGTCAAGAAGGGGATGCAATAAACTAGTGCATGTCTTGTGCCGTCCCAAGTCCGAAATGGAGAGAGTTAAGCTCAGGAAGGGCATCCGGGCGTAGTAATTTTAAGCTAAACTAAATATATGCGGACAAAAATAGAAATTTCCAAAACCGGATCGGTCGAGGCCGGGTTAACCACCGCCACCAGCACTAAGCAGTTTGCTGGCATGTTGGCGGAAATTGGGCTACTGCTGGCCAAAGAAGGAGGGAAGAGAGGAGGAACCGCAGGTCAGGAGGAAAGAGGAGAGGAGGAAGGTTAAGAGAGGATGGTGGATAGAACCCTAGAACGTTGGTAGTATGAATTGGTAAGGAGAGAGCTTAAAGATATGATGGAGAGAAGGAAGGTTGATATATTGTGTGTGCAAGAGACCAATGGAAGGGGAGTAAGGCTAGGTGCATCGGAGGGGGTTTAAACTGTTTTACCATGGTGTGGATGGGAGGAGAAACGGGGTAGGATTATCCTGAAGGAACATATGTAAAGAGTGTCTTGGAGGTGAAGCTGTAGTGTCTGGACAGAGTGGATGGTTATGAAAACTGGAAATTGATGGTGTGATGCTGAATGTTGTTATGCATACGCCTGCTAAGTTGGGTGTGATGGATGAGAAAGGAAGGAATTCTGGAGTGATATGGATGAAGTGGTGAAGAGTGTACCTGAGGGAGAGAGAGAGTGGTGATTGGAGCGGATTTCAATGGACATGTTGGGGAAGGAAACAGAGGAGATGAGGAAGTGATGGGTAGATATGGTGTCAAGGAGAGGAATGCAGAAGGTCAGATGATAGCGGATTGATGGACATGGCTGTGGTAAACACGTATTTTAAGAAGAGGGAGGAAACACAGGGTGACGCATAAGAGTGGGAGGAAGATGCACACAGGTGGACTATATCTTATGCAGGAGGGCCAGACTGGAGGAGACTGTAGACTGTAAAGTGGTGGCAGGGGAAAGCGTAGTTAGGCAGCATAGGATGGTGGTTTGTAGGATGACATTGGAGATCAAAATGAGAAGGAGAGTGAGGGCAGAACCAAGGATCAAATGGTGGAAGTTGGAAAAGGAAAACTATAAGGTGGAGTTCAGGGAGGAATTAAGACAGGCACTGGGTGGCAGTGAAAAGTTACCAGTGAGCTGGACATCTACAGCAGAAGTGGTAAGGGAGACAGCTAGAAAGGTGCTTGGTGTGGCATCAGAGGAAGGAGGACAAGGAAACCTGGTGGTGGAATGAAGAAGTACAGGAGAGTATTAGAGGAAGAGGTTGGCGAAGAAGAAGGGATAGACAGGAGAGATGAAGAATGTAGACAGGAGTACAAGGAGATGAGGCTAGGCTTAAGAGAGAGAGGTGGCAAAGGCTAAAGAGAAGGCTTATGGTGAATTGTAAGGAGAGGCACACTATGAGGGAGAAAAAGAACCTGTACCTATTAGGCTAGGCAGAGGGACCGGAAGGAAAGATGTGCAGCAGGTTAGGGTGATAAAGGATAGTAATGGAAATGTAATCACAAGCGAGGAGAGTGTGTTGAGCAGATGGAAAGAGTACGTTGAGGGGTTAATGAATGAAGAGAACGAGAGAGAGAGAAGACTGGATGATGTAGGGACTACGAATAGGGGAGTGCAATGGATTAGCAAGGAGGAAGTTAGGACAGCTATGAAGAGGATGAAGAATGGAAAGGCTGTTGGCCTAGATGACATACCTGTGGAAGCATGGAAGTGTTTAGGAGAGATGGCAGTGGAGTTTTTAACCAGATTGTTTAATGGAATCTTGGAAAGTGAGACGATGCCTGAGAGTGGAGAAGAAGTGTACTGGCACTATTTTTAAGAATAAAGGTGATGTGCAGAGCTGTGGTAACTACAGAGGATAAAACTGATCAGCCATAGCATGAAGTTAAGGGGAAAGAGTAGCTAGGGTTAAGAAGGGAGGTGACTATTAGTGAGCAGCAGTATGGCTTCATGCCGAGAAGGAGTACTACAGATGCTATGTTTGCTCTGAGGGTGTTGATGGAGAAGTACCCCAGAAGGTAAGAAGGGAGTTGCATGGTGTCTCGTGGACTTAGAGAAAGCATATGACAGGGTACCTAGAGAGGAGCTGTGGTATTGTATGAGAAAGTCGGGGGTGCCAGAAAAGTATGTAAGAGTGGTACAGGATATGTACAAGGACAGTGTGACAGTGGTGAGGTCTGCAGTAGGAGTGACGGAATGCTTTCAGGGTGGGGTAGGATTACATCAAGGATCAGCTTTTTGAGTCCTTTCTTGTTTGCAATGGTAATGGACAGGTTGACAGATGAGACTGGCTGGGGAGAGGCACCGGGACTATGATGTTTGCAGATGACATTAGACTAGTGAGAGTAGGGAGCAGGTTGAGGAGACCCTGGAGAGGTGGGGATATGCTCTAGAGAGAAGAGGAATGAAGGTCAGTAGGACTAAGACAGAATACATGTGCATAAATGAGAGGGAGGACAGGAGGAATGGTGAGGATGCAGGGAATAGAGTTGGCGAAGGTTGGTGAATTTAAATACTTAGGATCAACAGTCCAGAGTAATGGGGAGTGTGGAAGAGAGGTGAAGAAGAGAGTGCAGGCAGGGGTGGAGTGGATGGAGAAGAGTGTCAGGAGGATTCATGACAGAAGGGTACCAGCAAGAGTGAAAGGGAAGGTCCACAAGTAGTGAGACCAGCTATGCTTTTTGCGGGCTGGAGACGTGCACTCTGGACCAAAAGACAGGAGGCAGAGCTGGAGGTGGCAGAGTTAAGATGTTAAGGTTTGCATTGGGTGTGACGAGGATGGACAGGATTAGAAATGAGTATATTAGGGTCAGCACAGGTTGAACGGTTTGGAGACAAAGTCAGAGAGGCGAGATTACGTTGGTTTGGACATGTACAGAGGAGAGATCCTGAATATATTGGGAGAAGGATGCTAGGGATGGAGCTGCCAGGCAAGAGGAAGAGAGGAAGGCCTAAGAGGAGATTTATGGATGTGGTGAAGGAGGACATGCAGGTGGTGGGGGTGACAGAGAGAGATGCAGAGGACAGGAGGAAGTGGAAGCTTTTGATCCGCTATGGCGACCCCTAACGGGAGCGGCCGAAAGAAGAAGATTGGGGTTTCCATTATCTAAAACACGTGTGAATGGACGATTTTTACGGGTTATTTTCTGTAACATTTATTTTCCTCTCTCACTCCCGTTCAGTCCCTCCTGAGGTGTTTCTGCTGCAGAAGGACTCCTCCCAACTGACCTGCCAGGACCGCTTCTACCCAAATGGAATCATAGTGAACTGGCAGAAGGATGAGAGGATGTTTATGAGGATGAAAGTACAGGGCTGTTACGAATGGGGATGGAACGCTGCAGACCAGGAGGATCCTGAGGGCTCCGGCCTCAAGACCTGAAGAACCACCGTACCTCTAGGTTAGGGACCATCTTTTAAATGAAGGAAAAGATGGTGAAGACATAGGTGAGAGAGAGAAATAATGTGAAAAAAATACCGCAGTGTCCATAGTAAGAGAGGAGAAGTACAACGGAAAGTCTGGTTCAGTGTACGTAGGCAGACAAGAGCGAGTCTGCAACACAGACTCCGCCACCGCAGGCGTTTCCGTCAGTTGTTATCAAGAGTTTGGATGATGCCATGATGGTGAACATAACCCATTCCTGTTGATTCCTCCTATGTGCAAAGCCTCGAGAGCAACTTGTTGCCCCGCCATCATCGGGTTGTGTAGCGGTCGCCCTCCTTTTGGTTGCGGCTGCAGCTGGATTCTTTGTGTGGAAGAAAAGGAGTCGGGGTGAGAGATGACATTCATGCCATTCCTGTATTATCTGGTACAACAGCAAGATATTCTTGCTTTTTATTTGATAATATATCAGCCCTCGCCTGTGGACAAAGCATTTGACCAGGTCCTGTGTGATCATATCAATAATTTTACATTTTAAAGAGCAGTCGTAAACTAGATTTATACTAAATTTGCAAGAAAAACACACACAGATCTGGTAATGTGTACATATGCATGACTGTTGTTTTGTCATCGCTATATAATTCCCGCATGACTTGTCTGGAGGTTCCCTAATAAGTCCCCCACCACTGTGGTTGCTGGCGTTGAGTCATCCTGAGCCTGCGGTAGTTCAGGGACAGAGCTGCAACCAACGTCTGCATGAGGCGGAATATAAACTTGCCGCGACGATAACTGGAGTTGAACTTCCAGGAAAAGGGCGTATTTTGATGGTCAGGTTCCAGACGCAGGGGCGTAGCAGGACCGCAGAAAGAACAGAGATGTTTCACTGTGAAACAGACGCCCCCACCTTGGATTTGTTGGAAGAAGTTGCTTTTCGCCTTTATTCTCCTCGCTGGTTTGGCTCGCTGGTGAGCTTTTTGTTTTAAATGTTTCGGCGCTGAAAATTGGAGAAACTTCTGTCGGCCGGAGGTTTTAAAATATGAAACAAGTTGCTCTTGCTCATCGCTATAAATAACTGCATTAAAAAATAAGTGTGAAGTAAAGCAGTCTGACAATTTAGAGTAAAAAAAAGAAAAGAGTCAAAGAGTTGCAGATGAATACAGACAGGTACATGGTTGTGTACCATGTAGTGAAATGTGCTCTGATCCAGGATAGACTGTGCATGAAAATTCTACAGTGAAAAATAAACAAAACAACCCACAATCAAGAAGAAAAGAAACAAAACAGCAAATAAATAAGTTAAATAACAAGAAAGATAATAAATAAATAAATAAATAAATAAATAAACGGTAAAGAAACCTAAGGTGCTCTGGAAGGACAGTGACAGTGAGGGAGGATTTAGACACAGATAACTTAAAGAATGACTTTTTCGAGTGACAGTTTGTGTACAATATTTGTTTTTTTAGTGCATCTAAGTATTGAGAGAAATTTATGCTGAACTTCCCACCAGACTGAAATATGACTTTTAGGCAATAAAACGCATTTTTATGCATCAGCGCTGCCGGACTGCTTCCTTGGGTGCGACGCCAAGAAGGCTGAGGGCTGCTTGTCTCGGATTTTTGCCTTTTTTTCTGCATTCATGGGTGTTTTTCTGTGTTTTTGTGTATTGCAGCAACTCACCTCAAGCTGCGTTATGTCTACACTGCAACTTGGGATGCCCGACTTCCCCGAAGTTTGTAGTTACAGGTCTGTGGACGGGGAGCCCTTCACTTATTATGAAGAGCGATAAGATCTACTCCTCTCTGCAGGCCTGATGGCTGTCGAGGGACCCCGGAAAGTACTGGAAACAGACAGACTGAGATTCAGCGGTAAGAGCAGGTTCATTAAAGGCAACATTGAAACCGGGCGATCAAACCCACCAGATGGAGTGCAAGCTTTGACGCTAGTTGTGGCTTAGGACTTTACTTTGTGTAAAGAGGGTTTCTTTTGCCCTTCGCTCCTGTGTGTGCCGAGGATTTAAGAGCACAAAGCAAACTTTGTAGTGAATCCTGACCTCCAGCCATTGGCGGCTCACAGCGCCTCCGCCTCCCGGGCGCTGCAGGCGGCAGTTTGTTCGTAAATTTATAAGAAAAGAGCAGCACAAAGCACAAAAATATAATAAAAGCACAAAATCAAAAAGAATAGCCTGGCCACTTTTTAGGAAACTTTGGTTTTGGGCCTTTATCCTTTATGGTCAGATGTCGCGGGCGGATTTTGCATGCACAGGAAATGCGTGATGTGTAAGGCTGTTGAACTGGAAAGGATTTTTCTCCCTCCTGTTTTCCCTCCAGGAATCCACATCCAGCAGATGTGTAGCCGCGAAAGGGATGAAGAGACCGGGACCATTGGTGGTCATATTCAGTTTGGCTACGTATGGAATGACTTCATTGCACTTGAAGACCATGAGCTGGGTTGCTGCAGTACCACAGGCAGTTCCTACTAAACAGAAGTGGGACAGCGATAGAGAGAGTGTTAACAATTTGGTGGGCTAACGATCTCTACTTGTGTATTATGTGTTTAGCCAGCTGTTACTAGAAACACACTTTGACCCAGAAAAGGTACAGAACATACTCACACAACAGAGTGCAACTGTAGCGTTCCTGTAAAACTGAGTCCCTATTCAGTAAGCTTAATGAACAATCATGTTTTGTCCAAAAATAATGTGTTAGATAACAAATGGAAGTTTCATAACATTTAAAAAGTGTTTTGTGTGACACCCAACAGATTTCTACTAGTCAATAAAATACATGAATTTGCCATGAAAAGCAGTGATAATGATGATGATATTAATACTGAAATATACATTAAAAGTAATATATAATATTATACTGAACATTAGGAAAGATTTGTTCAGAAGTTGAATGCTAGCATTTAAACAAAAAAAGTTTGTTTTATATTATTCATCGAGGTTTCTGTTATTTGCAAACACATGTGAATGGACGATTTTCACGGTTATTTTCTGTAACATTTTATTTTCCTCACTCCCCTGTTCAGTCCTCCTGAGTGTTTCTGCTGCAGAAGGACTCCTCCCAACTGACCTGCTGTAGGTGACCAAGCCACCAAATGGAATCATAGTGAACTGGCAGAAGGATGGAGAGGATGCTTTTATGAGGATGTGAGTACAGGGTTGAGCTGCCCAATAGATGGAACGCCCAGACCAGGAGGATCCTGAGGGTCTCGCCCCGAAGACCTGAAGAACCACCGGTACTCCTAGTGTTGTGGACCATCTAGCCTGAAGGAGAAGATGGTGAAGACATGGGTGAGAGAGAGAAATAATGTGAAAAAATACTGCAGTGTCCATAGTAAGAGAGGAGAAGTACACCTTAAGTGCTCTGGTTTAGTGTACGTGGTGACGCAGGCTGAGTCTGGGTTTAACACAGACTTGACCGTGAAGTTTCCTGGCCAGTTTGCCATCAAGAGTTTGATGGATATGATGATGGTGAACATAGCCGATCTCTTGTTGATTCCTCCTATGTGCAGCTCTCGAGAGCAACTTGTTGCCCGCCATCATCGGCTGTGTGGCGGACGCTCTTTTGTTGCGGCTGCAGCTGGGATTCTCAAATTAGCAGAGTCAGTGAGAGATGACATTCATGCTATCTCTGTATTATTCCAGCCAACACCAAGATATTCTTGCTTTATTTGATAAGAGCACAGCCCCGGCCTGTGGACAAAGCATTCAGGTCCTAGATCATATCAATAATTTTACATTTTAAAGAGCAAATGTAAACTAGATTATGAATGTAAGAAAAAATACACATTTGCAATGTAACATACATGACTGTTGTTTTTCAGTTTTTGCCACGAAGACAAGGTGAGTATATTACATGATATTTGGGGCAACCTCACTGGTACAGTGAGTGCTGTCACTCAGAGCCTGGGTTTTTAACTGCTCCAGTCCTGGGTGTGGAGTTTATTACTCCAACCCGTCTGCATGGATTACTCCCCACAGTCCAAATATATGTGTGTTTTCAGCTAAGTTGCTGGGCTAAACCGGACTCTTATGTATATATGAAAGCATTTAATAAATGATATTAATAAAATTATCACATCTAGCAGTTTATCAGTAATAAAACACGGGGGGTAAATGACTGGTTTCCACACAGAGTTGTGTATTAAGTTGAGGTTTGATGAAAAACAAAATTTTGCTTTTTGTTCGCTCCAACTGACATGGATTAGGAAAACTCCGGCCCCCAGACAGCAAAAGCATAAAATTCTCAGTAAGTTATTAATGTTTTATATCTTACCCGCTGTTGGTTAGAACACAGTAAGTTACTGTACCAGCTGTACATGGTGGTTCGGGCCTCCTGGTTGGACAGGTTGCTGTATCTTCTTTGAAAATAGATCAGTTCACGTCCCGAGAATGTGAATTTTTCACTTTATCTTGAATTATTTATGTAACTTTTCTTCCAGAAGTTTCCAGCAGTTTAAAGCATTAGAATGGCTTCCAATTCATCCAAAGTCCCCGGTAAAGAAAAGACACTGTGTGAACTAACCTTTGGGGACGTAAAATTTATCGATAGGTTATTTTCATTTAAATCCTGAATATTCATCAGTCTGTTAGAAGGAAGCTCTTATGCTTTTGCAAAAGGTTTATTTTGGATCTACACTTCTTTAAATGCTCTAGAGATTCTAGACTGATATCTTTTCAAATAAATTTGACTTTCCCAAAACTAGTACATCGACAAAAAATATAAATATGTTAGTTATATTTTTATCGCCTCGTCAAACTGGCAGTAACATTTAAGTTTAGGACACACATTTAACACATATAACGTGGTCACCCCAGAATTTATAGTGGAGCTTTTTATTTCTGAATTTCCAAGTGTGTTGACTGTAGAAAATAAGCAGTATGAACTTGTACCATCTCTAGAGACAGAAGCTTGTAAACTTTTCGGTAAATATTATCTAGTGCATACCTCACTATGAGAGACCCCTATCTACTGTCTAACTTTTATTTGATTTATTTTCGTTTATTTTGTGAACATCTTTCAGATTTGTTGCTTTTAATTTGAACTACTTTTTTACTTCTGTGTTAGAAGTAATAAAACGCTTGATGGTGAATAATTTGTTCAGCAAACAGCAATGGAAATAACTATTTGGGCAATAATTTACTAATAAACATCTACGCCAGTTAATGCTTTTATCCAACATAGTATATTTCTGTAAATTATTTGTTGCACCAAGATAATAAATAGACGTTTAAATGATTTTGAGTTGTATAAATTGGGTTTGTTTTAATGAATAGTTTACTACAATAAAGTTACTGTTAAATTGATTCTCATTGTGTGGCGCTTACTGTTAAAATTCATTTTTTCAGTATAAAATCAAAGCGTTTTAGTAGTTTTCACTGAAATTCTGTTCCACTTGTAGGGCCTTAAATGAAATAAGCTGTTATGTTCTGCATGTACTGTTCTGTGTGCAATGTCAAATGTGCTATGTAAGTTGTAATTGATAATTGGATGTACTTGGTGCAAAAAACAGAATATCCTATATTTCATGTAGAAAAAATTGAAAACTGACTATTAAAATATTTAAAAGATAAAGAAAATAAAGGCAGAAGCACAGTTAAGTTGAATTTACCCAAATTTCACTTTACCAACCTCACCTTTATGTGCAACACAAATTCCCAATAAAACCAAGAAAATATCCAAAAATACCTTTTTTCTTAGTTCTTCTATTGTAAATGTAGTACATTGTTTTTTACTCTTTATTTTTGTGAGTGCCCCTAACAGTGAACCAGTTCTGTACTTTTAGGCTTTAATTCACCACACTGCCTCCTTTCCAGTTATATCTGTTTTGGATAATCCATCCTTCCATTTTTCCCTTCATCCATTATCAGTATCTGCTTTATCTTGTCAAAAAGAGTCAAAAGAGTTTATTTGTCAAGCACATGGTTGTGTACCATGTGTTGAAATGTGCACCGATCTGAACCAGGATGACTGTGCGAACAATCTATAATGGAAAATGAAGCAAACACATATCCAAACACTAAGAAGAATAGAAACAGAAACAAGCAGTAAATAGATAAATAAGTAAGTAAATAAGTAAATAAAAAAAAAAATAAATAAATAAATAGGCAAAATGGTACGGAACAGTTAAGGTGCCCTGGAAGGGCAGTGACAGTGGGGGGGGGTTGGAGCGGAGTGGTCAGAGATTACGTGAGGGTAGTCATGTCATGTCCGGGTTCAGAAGTCTTATGGCCTGTGGGTAGAAGCTCCTCCTTAGCCTTTCCGTTCTGGCCATAATGCTTCTGTAGCGTTTGCCTGATTTCATCAAGATGAATAGATGGTTGCTGGGATGAGACAGGTCACCGACGATCCTACTCGCTCTGGTCCTGCATCTCCTGGTATAGATGTCATGTAGGGACGGTAGATCAGATCTGGTGCAGCGTTTCGCTGCCCGGATCACTCTCTGCAGTGTCTTGATGTCCCGAGCACAGCTGTTCCCAAACCAGGAGATGATGTTCTGAGTCAGAACACTTTGTACAGCACCAGAGTAAAAGGTCTTAAGGATAGCTGGAGAGACCTGTAGCTTCCTCAGCTGCCGGAGGTGGTAGAGCCGCTGCTTTGCTCTACTGGCTTGAGCTCGGATGTGTACAGTCCATGTCAAGTCCTCAGTGACATGAACGCCCAGGTATTTGTAACTGCTCACCCTCTCCACTGCAGTCCCGTTGATTTTAAGGGGGGTGTAGGACCGCTGCTGGCGCCTACCAAAGTCCACCACCATCTCTTTCGTTTTGCCGACATTCAGTTGGAGGCAGTTCTCCTGGCACCATGATGCCAGGTTATCCACCTCCTCCAAGTATGCTGTCTCATCGTTGTTGGAGATGAGGCCCAGCACCACCGTGTCGTCAGCAAATTTGATGATGGAGTTGGAGGCGTGTGTGGCCACACAGTCGTGAGTGTAGAGGGCATAGAGCAGAGGGCTAAGTACACAACCTTGCGGAGCTCCTGTGTTGAGTGTGATGATGCCTGAGGTGCAACTACCCACTCTCACCACCTGTGGTCTGCCTGTGAGGAAACTGAGAACCCAGGCACACAGGTGGCGGTTCAATCCCAAGTCATTCAGTTTAGTGAACAGTCTACGGGGGACAATGGTGTTGAAAGCTGAACTGTAATCGATGAACAGCAGTCGCACATAGTTCCCCTGTTTCCTGTCCACATGACTGAGGGTGGTGTGCAGGACGTGGGATATGGCATCGTCCGTGGATCTGTTGGGGCGGTAGGCAAACTGAAGTGGGTCTACAAAGTTGGAGATGGATGCTGTGATGATGGCTTTGATGAGTCTCTCAAAGACCTTCATGACTACCGAGGTCAGTGCAACGGGCCGGTAGTCATTTGGGCATGAGGGCTTATTGTTCTTTGGTACCGGGACAATGGTGGATGTTTTAAAGCACTGAGGGACTGTGGACTGAGCCAGAGACTCGTTGAAGATGGCTGTGAGAACTCCGGTCAGCTGGTCGGCGCAGCAGCGCAACAGGCGCCCGGAGATGCCGTCCGGCCCCGGCGCTTTCCTGATGTTGACGCGCTTCAGCTCCCTCCGCACATCGGACTCAGCGACGGTGATGAAGTCACCACATTCCTTCGCCAGGCTGCGGGTCTCGCTGCGGTCGTGGGTGACTTTAGCGCAATCGGACTCGAAGCGGGCATAGAATGCGTTGAGTTCGTTAGCGAACCCAGAATCGGCACTCATAGCCACGCTAGATTTCCTTCCGAAATCTGTGATGGTACGCAGTCCTTGCCACAATGTTGTTTAGGGTCACAGTGGTTTAGAGCCTCTCCCAGAGTTACTGGGCTCTACACAATGAAAATATACCAATAACTAATATTAACAATAAGTACTAAACGGACATCCAGGTCACTTTTTATTCTGATTCATGAACGATGTTTGCAGAATAAACGGAGGTTCTTTACTGCATCAGCTGTTAACAGAAACAGGGAAAAAACAGTAGCTGTTACAAGATCAGTGACAATTCATTGCTTTTTTGTACTATTTTATCATGGAGTTCTTGGAACCCAAGTTCTGGGAGCGAAATGTACGTCTCCGAATGCTCGTGGCAACTTCGTATTAGTTCTCCAAGTGGCAGATACAATACTGTGTGTTGGGATTCGAACCCGGTTCAGTCCGTGGGGAGTCTGCGTGTTCTTCAAGTGTTCGGCTTGGTTCCCGCCTAACCTTACATTTTTCTCCCCAGTACACTCGTTTTTCTGATAAAATGCTGACGAAATTGTCCTTTCTGTGTGGGTGAACAGTGCCTTACATCTCATACTCTTGGCACTGGACCGCTGTGACCCTGTACTTGACAACAGGGAAAATCAAACAACGTGTAGTCTGAAAAAATGTAAAAAATTAAAAATAAGAAAATATTTAGATTCTGTGTCAGTACATGAGATCATTCAGTTGAGAAATACCTCTTGTTTTTTTCCTTAAGATTGTTAATGTTTTGGTTTTGAGACTCATTTTGTTTCTGCAATTTTAGTTCCCATTGTTATGCATCCTTGCTTAAATTTCATTGTAAATGCACATAACAGGCATTTATCTCCCCATGCTTTTGTTGGTTTCCTCCAGACACCCAGTCAGATCCCTCAGTCACAAGGCATTTTCTTCACGGCATTTCATAACTGCATTCCAAAATCAATAAAAAATGTCTTACAAATAGTTTTAGACTCCAGTTATTTAGCAGGTTTTTTTTTACTTTGTCTACAGGTCTGGCTGAACCCTTATTTCAGTCTCTGCTCACAAATTCAGCATTAATGAAGCCATACGTATAGGAACTGCCATTCTGTCTGGTTTGCCTACTGGTTTTTTTATTTTTCTTTCTTATGTATCTTTATTTACACTTTTTTCAATTGCTAAGAGACATTCTGCAATACTAAAGTCGCTTACTCAAAACTTTTCACAGAGTTGGCCATTTTGCACATGCTTACACACTGTTACCAAAACTGTCAAAAAGACATTCAAAAGTGAATGACAGTTCAGATAAGTCACTATCAAGACCCTTCTAAGATATATTGTTAACACCACATAATATAAAATACATTTTGTCAGTTGCAGTTTTTCTCGATCGCTTCGATGCAATTCTCACATCAGGAAGGCCATTCTCCTCACTTCTAATGCAGTTCTCAGATCAGAAATGCATTTCCCCACCCACAGCAGCACTTCTCATTGTGTTTGTACACACTGCTATTGTTTCAAAGGATTCAAGGATTCAAAGGATTCAAAGGTTTATCTGTCATGGGTGAACAACACAGCATAGCAGTGTTGTCACCATGAAAAGTTTTGTTTCCAGGCATCCTCAGTAGTGCAAATATGGACATAAATATGTAAAGTATAAATAAGTACGGTACAGAATAGATAAAATAAGTACTATAGTCGGGAGAGGAAAACAAATAACTAATAATAAATAAGAGAGTAAACAAACGGTTAATAAATAGGAATAGGTATTGGGGAAAAAAGATATACATCAGGGATTGGCGGGGGGGGGGGGGGGAGACACAGCAGCCAAACCAACAGCACACAGCAACCAATCCTACAACCACAGACTAAACCTACAACAACAAAAAGTACCAGAAAATGCTTATGAAACAGATGGGTTTCCACAATGGGTGGGACAAGCATACAGACAGACAGACAGACCCCGATCGACTGTTCCCACTGCCCAGGGAGGGGTCAGTGGTTTAGCAGTCTTATGGTGTGGGGGGAAAAACTGTTCCAGAACCTTTTCGTCCTTGTCCGAATGCTTCTAAAGCGTCTTCTGGATGGGAGCAAGGAGAAGATTTCAAAGATTTCAAAGGTTTATTTGTTATGGGTGAACAACACAGCATAGCAGTGTTGTCCCCATGAAAAGTTTTGTTTCCAGGCATCCTCAGTGCAAATATGGACATATGGACATAAATACGTATAGTCGGGGCAGGAGAACAATAAATAATAATAAATAGAGTAGTAATAAATAAAAAGCAGAACAAACGTTAGTAAATAGGGATAGGTATGTGGGGAAATGGATATACATCAGGGATTGGCGGTGGGGGAGAAGACATAGCAGCCAAACCAACAGCACACAGCAACCAACCTACAACTACAGACTAAACCTACAACAACAAAAAGCACCAGAGACTGGTGAACCAGACGGGTTTCCACAATGGGTGGGACAGGCATACAGATAGACAGACAGACCCCGATCGACTCTTCCACTGCCCAGGGAGGGGTCAGTGGTTTAGCAGTCTTACGGTGTGGGGGAAGAAACTGTTCCGGAACCGTTTCGTCCTTGTCCGAATGCTTCTAAGCGTCTTCCGGATGGGAGCAAGGAGAATAGTTTATGGCTGGGGTGACTGCTGTCCTTCTGGATGTTAAGTGCCTTCTTCTTGCAGCGCTGGGTGTGGAGGTCCTACAGGGCTGGCAGATCAGTTCTGGTGATGGTCTGTGCTGTCTTGACCATTCTTTGCAGAGCTTTACAGTCTGACACACTGCAGCTGCCATACCAGGCCGTGAAACAGCCAGTCAGGATACTTTCAATGGTAGATCTGTAGAAGTTGACAAGTATTCTGTTGTCCATGCCGAACCTCCTCAGCCAACGGAGGAAGAAGAGGTGTTGTGTTGCCGCCTTGATGATGACGCTGGTGTGCCGTGACCAGGACAGGTCCTCAGTGATTTTAACTCCGAGGAACCTGAAGCTGTTCGCTCTCTCCACTGGGGTGCCGGCTATAGAGATGGGCGCATGGCCATTCCCCTGCTGTCTCCTGAAGTCCACGATCAGCTCCTTTGTTTTGCTGACATTGGAGGTCATTGTCCTGACACCATGAGGTCAGGGTTCTCACCTCCTCTCTATAGACCCGCTCATCGTTGTTGGTGATCAGGCCGATGACCGTGGTGTCGTCAGCAAACTTGACTATGATGTTGGAGCTGAGCGAGGTGACGCAGTCGTACGTGAACAGGGAGTACGGCAGGGGGCTGAGCACGCAGCCCTGGGGGGTCCCTGTGCTGAGAGTCAGCGCCGAGGAGATGGTGTTCCCCAATCTCACCACCTGGGGCCTGCCTGTCAGGAAGTCCATGACCCAACCGCACAGGGTCGGGTTGAGTCCTAGGTTCCTGAGCTTGGCAACCAGCTTAGAGGGCACAATGGTGTTGAATGCTGAGCTGTAATTGATGAAGAGCATTCGCACATTCGTGTTCCTCTGTTCCAGGTGGGAGAGAGCCTTGTGGAGGGTGAAGGCAATTGCATTGTCAGTAGACCTGTTTAGTCTGTAGGCGAACTGAAGCGGGTCCAGTGTGTCCGGCAGGGAGGCAACGATGTGTGACCTGACTAACTGCTCAAAGCACTTCATGATGATGGACGTAAGTGCTACAGGGCGGTAGTCATTCAGCCAGAGGACTCGGGGTTTCTTGGGTACAGGAACAATGATGTTTGACTTGAAACATGTGGGGACAACGGGTTGCAGCAGGGAAAGGTTGAAGATGTCGGTGAACACACCCGCCAGCTGGTCCGCACAAGCCTTAAGAACCCAACCAGGGATGTTATCTGATCCAGGAGCTTTGTGTATGTTTATCCTTTTAAAGGATTTACATACATCTGCCCTAGACATCTGCAGTGTGCAAGCATCCTGGTGCAGGTCCACAGGCAGGCATGGGTGGTTCTTCTCAAACCGTGCATAGAAGGTGTTCAGCTCCTCAGCGAGGGGAGCAGACGTATCTACAACACTGTTGCCTTTCCCTTTATAGTCCGTGATTGTTCTAAGCCCTCTCTACATGTTTCTGATGTTGGAGCCCCGGTAGAGAGACTCCACTTTGTCCCTGTACTGCCTCTTAGTGGATTTTATCGCTCTTCTGAGGTCGTAACGAGAGCGCCTGTAGCCCTCCAAATAACCGGAGTTAAAAGCTGGCATCCATACTTTGAGTAAAGCCCGGATTTTGCCGTTCACCCACGGTTTTTGGTTGGGGAAAGTCCGTACAGTGACTCTCGGAACAACATTGTCGATACATTTCGCGATGAAACCCGTAACTGTTTCGGCAAGTTCCTCCACCCAGTTTTCCGCCACCTCCCGGAACATCAGCCAGTGCGTTTTGCTGAAGCAATAACGTAGAGCCTCGTCGGATTCATCCGTCCAGTGCTGGATGGTCCTCATCACCGGTTTCTCCTGCTTAAGCCTCTGCCTATAGGCGGGCAGTAGCAGGATGGAGGCGTAGTCTGACTTGCCGAAGGCAGGACGGGGGAGGGCCTTATATCCACCCCGGAATGGAGTGTAGACATGATCCAGCGTGTTTCCACCACATGTCGGGAAGCCGATGTGCTGGTGAAATCTCGGCATGGCTTTCCTCAGATTGGCGCTGTTGAAATCGCCAGCCACAATCACAGCAGCCTCCGGGTGTAAAGCCTCCAACCGCTCAACAACACTATACAGTTCATCGATCGCCCCTGCGGTGTCGGCTTGTGGTGGAATGTACACAGCTGTTAAAATGACCGATGTAAATTCCCGGGGCAGGTAGTAGGGTCGGCATCTGATTGTGAGGTGCTCGACATTAGGGGAACATCCAGAGGAGATATTCTCCACATCCGAACACCACAAGTTGTTCACCATGAAGCAGACACCTCCCCCTCTCACCTTCCCCGACTCCATTGTCCTGTCCTGCCGATATATTGTGAGACCCTGGGGTGTAATGGCGAAGTCCGGAATCGAGGGGCCAGCCAAGTCTCCGTGAAAACCAGCACATTGCAGTCCTTGATGACCCGGTGGAAGGCCAGCCTGCTTCTCAGTTCATCTAGCTTGTTGTCCAGTGACTGAACATTCGCTAGAAGAATACTGGGAAGAGGTGGGCGGTTTGCACGTCGTCTCAGCTTGACCAGAACGCCAGTTCTTTTCCCTCGCTTCCTCCTCCAGCGCCGTTTGCAAGGTACACCAGGTAAGCTGAACAAAGGGCAGTCCAGCGAGGTCGCCGTGTCCGCTGAACTTCGCTCACCTGTGAAAAGTGACCTCGTTGCGTTCCTGATGTCGATCAGAGTCTGTCTGTCGTAGGTGATGATAGCGTTTGTAAATATAGCATTATGGTGTAGAGTTAGTCCCTTTGTTAAGATAACAAAGAGGTAAAATGTAAGAGGAGCCTGGAAGACGGCAGCCATCCTCGTCAGCGCCATCTTGTCAGGAATACCAACTAAGTTACTTAAGACTGCGCTACCAATCCTGGCTAAACCACTGGTTAATATAATAAATACTTCACTACTAACTGGTACTGTCCCCGACACATTTAAGATCACCATGATTAGACATCTATATTTTAATATAATCTTGGAAAGTGAGATGATGCCTGAGGAGTGGAGAAGAAGTGTACTGGTACCAATTTTTAAGAATAAGGGTGATGTGCAGAGCTGTAGTAACTACAGAGGGATAAAATTGATCAGCCACAGCATGAAGTTATGGGAAAGAGTAGTGGAAGCTAGGTTAAGAAGGGAGGTGACGATTAGTGGGCAGCAGTATGGCTTCATGCCAAGAAGGAGTACTACAGATGCGTTGTTTGCTCTGAGGGTGTTGATGGAGAAGTACCGAGAAGGTAAGAAGGAGTTGCATTGTGTCTTCGTGGACTTAGAGAAAGCATATGACAGGGTACCTAGAGAGGAGCCGTGGTATTGTATGAGGAAGTCGGGGGTGCCAGAGAAGTACGTAAGAGTGGTACAGGATATGTACAAGGACAGTGTGACAGTGGTGAGGTCTGCGGTTGGAGTGATGGATGCTTTCAAGGTGGGGGTAGGATTACATCAAGGATCAGCTTTGAGTCCTTTCTTGTTTGCAATGGTAATGGACAGGTTGACAGATGAGATCAGACAGGAGTCACCGTGGACTATGATGTTTGCGGATGACATTGTGATCTGTAGTGAGAGTAGGGAGCAGGTTGAGGAGACCCTGGAAAGGTGGAGATATGCTCTAGAGAGAAGGGGAATGAAGGTCAGTAGGACTAAGACAGAATACATGTGCATAAATGAGAGGGAGGACAGAGGAATGGTGAGGATGCAGGGAATAGAGTTGGCGAAGGTGAATGAATTTAAATACTTGGAATCAACAGTTCAGAGTAACGGGGAGTGTGGAAGAGAGGTGAAGAAGAGAGTGCAGGCAGGGTGGAGTGGGTGGAGAAGAGTGTCAGGAGTGATTTGTGATAGAAGGGTACCAGCAAGAGTGAAAGGGAAGGTCTACAAGATGGTAGTGAGACCAGCTATGCTTTATGGGTTGGAGACGGTGGCACTGACCAAAAGACAGGAGGCAGAGCTGGAGGTGGCAGAGTTAAAGATGTTAAGATTTACAATGGGTGTGACGAGGATGGACAGGATTAGAAATGAGTATATTAGGGGGTCAGCCCAGGTTAGACGGTTTGGAGACAAAGTCAGAGAGGCGAGATTGCGTTGGTTTGGACATGTGCAGAGGAGAGATGCTGGATATATCGGGAAAAGGATGCTAGGGATTGCGCTGCCAGGCAAAAGGAAGAGAGGAAGGCCTAAGAGGAGATTTATGGATGTGGTGAAGGAGGACATACAGGTGGTGGGTGTGACGGAGAAAGATGCAGAGGACAGGAAGAAGTGGAAACAATTGATCCGCTGTGGAGACCCCTAACGGGAGCAGCTGAAAGAAGAAGAAGAAGAAGAAGATGATGATTAGACCTCTATTAAAAAAAAATAGGACCTTGGTCAAACCGACCCAAATAATTTTAGACCGGTCTCCAATTTACCATTTATCTCTAAAATCCTGGAGAAGACAGTATCCTCCCAACTACAAAGTCACCTCAATCAGTTTAATATATTTTAAAAATTCCAGTCAGGATTCCGCCCAGACCTTAGCATAGAAACAGCTCTAACTCGTGTAGTGAATGACATCCTTGTCTCACTTGACTCTGGTCAGATCTCAGTTCTAATGCTGCTGGACCTGAGTGCTGCATTCAACATAGTTTTACCATTCTGTTCTGCTCGGCAGACTGGAAACATTGGTCAGGTTGTCAGGAACTGCCCTAAGGTGGTTTCAATCATACCTTTATGAACATAAACAATACATGTCACACTCAGTCGACGATCCTGTGTCAGTCACATCAACTGTGCAATATGGTGTACCCCAAGGCTCAGTTCTGGGTCCGTTACTATTCTCAATCTACGTGCTACCACTGGATGATATTATTCGGAGGCATAGGGTTAGTTTCCAGTCATACGCTGATGATACTCAGTTGATGTCTCTTTTGAGCCTGGGGACTATAAATGCCTTCTCTCAGTAATAAATTGCTTCAACAATATAAAGGCATGGATGAGTAACAATTTCTTATCCCTAAATGCCAACAAAACTGAGGTCCTTCTGGTTGGTGCTAGCAATGCAGCACACAGTGAAATTGTATTTCTCTTTGAAACCCATAGTCTGAATTTTAATATTTCAGACTGTGTGGGAGATTTGGGAATGCTCCTAGACACAAACACATCGTTCATGTCTCATACAGCAGCTTTAACAAGATCATGCTGGCTACATTTAAGAAATGTAGCTAAACTAAGGTGATTCTTGGATAGAATGGACACCGAGAAACTGGTCCACGCCTTCATCTCGAGCAGGATTGATTACTGCAACTCCCTGCTATCTGGCTGTCCCTCTCAGATTATCTCCAGGCTGCAGATACTAATGAATGCTGCGGCAAGGATAGTTACAAGAACCAAAAAGTACTCCAATCTCTGCACTGGCTACCAGTCAGATTTAGAATCGACTATAAACTCTTATTACTAACATATAAGGCAGTGAGGAGCACTGGACCAGCATACCTCGGTGAAATACTTGAGGATTACATTCCGGGTCGAAGCCTTCGATCGTCGGAAGCAGGTTACCTTGCGATTCTGAGAATCAACAAAGTGACGGTAGGCGGACGTGCATTTGGCCACATGACCCCTAAACTTTGGAATAGCCTGCCAGATGAATTACGTTCTATCACTTCCTTACCTCTCTTTAAATGTAGTTTAAAAACCTACCTTTTTGATTTAGTATATCATGCATGATGCTTGTTGCCAAGCCCCCTGAGTATGTACCTTGCCTAATGCCCCCTCTGTTTTCTGAGCCGTTTGTGCTGCAGGTCGCTTCACAGTGTCTGCTACGTCAGTGGACTGAATAGACCCGGGCCGGATGGGAAACAGGACCGGAATATATGCAGGGGACAGGCAGAAAGCCAATCAACCTGATCACAACGAATCAGATGCTGCGGACACGGGTAGCCATGCCTGACTGAACTGGAACCATAGCATACCCCTTATACCACAAGAGTCAAAGAGACAAAAGAGTTTATTCGTCACGTACATAGCAACCGAGTATACCATGCAGCGAAATGCGTCCCGACCGAACAGAAGACCGCGCGCGCGGTTACATTCCAGCAAAAACAACAAAACAAACAGTCAGACAGTCAGACTTCATAGAGTACATTTTCAGTACATTTCAGCACAATTTTCAGCCGTCGTGTCGGCGCCATCTTGGAATATACGAGATCTAGGTGAAAAAAACTAATGCAACTCTGAACAAAAATAAATGTCGTGACATTTCATAAATTTATCAAAACAATGCCACGGTAAATCAAAGCTAAAGGCTTAAATAAAATAAAACAAAATAAAACCGGAGCATGCGAACCACAGAGAATGAATCCAACGGAGTCACTGCCTGGTCCGGCACTAGGGGGGTCAGTCATGTCTCAGTGAGACACAGAATGTTACAGTCCCTCACATCCCATTGGAAGGCCACTCTTGCTCTCAGATCATCCAGGTTGTTCTCCAAAGACTGGACGTTTGCGAGCAGAAGCTGGTGCGGGTCCCCCGATGTTTCTGTGTGCATCGCCGCGGGGTCTCTCGGCCGCATCCCAATCGCGTCCCAATCAATGACAAGAACCTACAATTCTTATTAACATTGTTATGAACTGGCTATTAAGCATGTATAGAATGCCCAGGAGGGGTGGGCTTCCACTGGCACACGGACCCCCAGAGGTTTATTTTTCTCCTATTCTCTAGTAGAAAGGAGTTTTTTGTTTTCCTCTCCTGCGTGGCCAGATACCAACTGTACATGAATACGACCCTACCCTTGACATGTCTGTTCAGCGCTCTGTGTCACTGCAGTGAGAAAAGCGCTATATAAAAATAAAATTGAATTGAATATTTCATGTTTTGTCTGGTCAACTAACATTTCATTTGTTAATATACACTCCTGTATTTCAGGCCTGCAACACATTCCAAAAAAACTTGGGATGGTAAAGCATTTACCACTTTGTAATGTTGCCATTCCTTCTCAAAACACTTAAAAGGATGGTTTGGCACTGAGGATACCAAGCGATGAAGCGTTTCAGGTGTTATTTTGTCCCATCCTTTTTCCTTTCAAAATTCTCCACACATTCTCTATTGGGGACAGCTCAGGGCTGCAGACATGCCAGTCCAGTATCCATACCCGCTTGTTCTGCAGCCATGGCTTTGCAATGTGTGCAGAATGTGGTTTTGCGTTGTCTTGTTAAAAAATGCATGGACATCCCTGGAAAAGATGTCGTCTTGAAGGCAGTGCACGTTGCTCTGAAATCTCAATCTACTTTTCTGCATTAATGCTGCCATCACACAAGTGTAAATGACACATCTGCCATGACAAAGCCTGGCTTTTGGACTTGGTGCTCATAAAAGTCTGGATGGTCCTTTTTGTTTTTGGTCCAAGACACACGGCGTCCATTTCTTCCAAAAAAGAGCTGGAATACTGGTTCGTCTGACCTCAGTACGTTTCCACCTCCATCCCAACATTTTTTAGCATGTGTTGCAGGCCTGAAATGCAGGAATGAATGTATATTAACAAATGAAATGTTAGTTGACCAGACAAAACATGAAATATCTTGGATTCATGCTGTCTGCAATGAAATGAAACTCAAAGTAAATGTAAGAATCACTGCATTTTCCATACGGTCCCAACTTGTTCTCATTTGGGGTTGTACAATTGCAGTGTGATATTCATATAAGATCACACTTAAATAGTACATTTATCAATTATGCATAAGTGTGTGTGTATATATATATATATATATATATAAATATATATACAGGACAGAACCCCACGCCTCAATAAACATAAACACCCCCCGCCCCTTCGCCACCTCCCGGAAACGGAAGCTGCGAACCCGGGACTCTGAATCGGTCAAGTCGGCAGCGCGGTGCGGCGCGCACTTGGCCGTTGGGCTGACGCCTTTCCGTAAACAAACATGGCGGCCACGGATCCGCGGTCCTCGAGTGACGGCGGCGGCGCCGCCAGCAGAGGAGGCTTCCCGGCTGGAGAGAGCAGCGAGGGCGGCGGAGGAGGAGGATTTGGAGGCGGAGGAGGAAGCAGCGCCGAGCGCGAGCGGGCCACGTTCGAGTGCAACATCTGCCTGGACACCGCGCGCGACGCCGTCATCAGCCTCTGCGGCCACCTCTTCTGGTAGGGCGCGCGCGGGCGGGCGGGCACGCGGGGTGGTCGCGAGCTGGACGTCGTCGCGAGCCCGTTTGACCGCAGCACGACGCTGCCACTCTGCCATAAGCGACGTTGTTCTTGGGGCCCTGCACTACTTTGTTTTCTCACGACTGACCCGCCGCAGATTCTTACAATTTTCCCCAACGAGTTGCCTCTGTTGAAGCGTTCGGCCTGGGGCTTCGCCTTTGTTAAGAAAAAAAAGGGGAAGAAAAGCCTTTTTGGACGCTATTTATACTGTATTTAAAAAAGAAGTCCCAATAACGAGCTGTCGCTTCAGAACCTCTACGGTCAAGCAAAGGTTACTGTTTTGCGCGTTCTAAAAGGTCCCAACAAGATGAACAGTTTATTAAATGCAGTATTAAATCCCATGAAAGGAGTGTGAAAACCAGGACGTTTGAGTTGGAACTATGGATGGAGATGCTGACAACATGCAGGAAATGAGTGTAAAGGTGAGTCTCAGAAAGCTGGCTGAGTAACTCAGGTGTTACCCAACTGTAGCTCGAGTTCTTTACCTCGGTCTGCTGCTGTGCGAGCACTGTTTAGTACCGTGCAGCGCGGTATAGTTCAGACCAAGGTCCGTCTGCATGGGCTGGAGGTGCAATTTTATCGCGTTCAACCCGCTGATGAGAAGTTGGAAGAAGTTAAACATCTCTTCATTTGGGTCGCATGCAGGTGGTTGAAGACGCACGCTTGACCTCCTGTTCATCTGCAGCCCTTGTGCTGCTGTCCCTTAAGCATGCGTAATGCTGGCCTTTGTTTAGGCTTTTGTGTTTGTGCAACAGGTTAATGTGAGATTAGTGGTGAGCAGATTGAGGTCAAGAGCACAGATAGTTGAAGAACAGCAAAGCAAATGAATGTCATGGTTGAACAGTTTTTGTGGCACAACAGTGACATTTTCATTGACAATGAAAAGATTCAGCATGAACGTTGAGTCCTCATGCGAAGAGTAGCACTTGCGATTCATCTACTGCTGGTTTTATTAAAAAGTAGATGTTGATGCTGATAGATGACTCACTGTGGTGGTGATGGTTAGCTGGAGAGACTCTGTATACTGGAAAGTTGGTAACCATCAATGTGTCTGGACTACAAATTGGCTTACTGGCCTTGATCCTCTTTGCACCAGTGTGTAGACGGGTCTTAACCAACCCTTTCGGGTTTCCACTTCATGTGGATCTGCAGCTTTAATGTCTCCTTATGGTGCCGCTAATAGTGTCTGCATGGAAAACCAAGCCTGTATTGGTAACCCAAGTTCTGAGTCTCCAACAAGGGGAAACTGAACAGTTAATATTAGAATTCATGCAATTTGGAGCATTGTCTCATTGCTGCATTTTCAGGTTTTACTGGCATAATTGTTTACAAAATATAAAATTATGGGTTTTTTTTTTTTCTTTCAATTCTTTCAGTGCTAATACAAGTCTCCCTTTGGGAGGCCATTACATTCTGCAACTACAAGTTCTTCCTGTTCCTCAGAAATACTGGAATCATCTGTACCTGTGTGATTTGTTTTTATTGCTGTCTGCTGTCAGTCTCTTTATGTGGTTTTCAAAGACTGTTCCCCTCAGATTCCTACAGTATGATGTTAGAATCCTCATCTTTGAAGGGGAAATACACCCAGCGCAGGTTCTTGAGGCTGTGCCAACTTTTACTAAATGCATTCCAAGCCATTAAAAGTTAACATTAACATTACAACTACACGTTCTGGGTAGAAAATATATGCTTTTGGCACATTGCTGGCTTAGCTGACCACAAACAGAATGTCTTCCATTGGTTATTATAGCACACTGGTTCTTCAGCAGGCGCCTGGTAGGAAGATGTGTGGATTCCGAAGAGGTTTCAGAGCTGATCGAGTTGATTTAATTGATCAAGGTTGATTTTAGAGCTTGCAGGGTGGTCTGTTATGAGCAAACATAAAAAAGATCAAATGTGATTCAGGAGCTGGAGAAGCCGCAGGGAAACTTATTGTGCTGAACAAAATGGCCTCCTCTTGTTAGTAATAAAATTGCTTCTTATCATTGGAACACAATGGGAACCACATGTCTGTTTATAATTTGATTTGTTTGACCCTTAGGAGTAACTCATTCACAAAAAGAAAAAGCTAATAATACAGACAGCTGAAATGAATAAAAAATACTCTGTAAGATGTTTACTTCAATCTAAAGGAAAGTAGTGTTTAGACCTGTTTTTGGTACTGGTTTGAAATCCATACTGCTGTAACCCTTGGGAGACATATTTGCAAATTCCTCCAATAAACATTATCCGGCTATATAAGTAACTATAAGTAACTATACATAGCATATAATACAGACTGAGCAATTTAAGTCACTTTACAGAAAGAGTATGAGTAGACTAGCTAAAAAATTAAATGTTTTATTAAATTTGAACATTAAAATAAGTTTGAAATGATTTCAAGTTAAAATGCAATGTCTCCATAAACATTATTCTAACTGTTTTCATAGATGTGTTTTACATTTGCCAGTTTATTGATCCCTACCATTCTGGAACATCAGATGTGAGCTGTAAACACTGTTGAAGTGAGTTGAAAATACAACACACAGACCTGCTCTGTCTGGATAACATTTACCACCATCTATCAGCTTCCTAAGCAGTTTTGTTATAAAACCAATTTCAGTGAATGGGTAAAGAAGAAAAATAATAATAAAAAAAACTGTACTGTGTGTTTTAAAATAATTAACTTGCTGGTTAGTGATATGATCCATTGCATTAGTTGGGCTGTGTTTTCTTGGTTTTGTGCCAAATGTTAATGATGTACATGTTATTTTAAAGAACATTTACTAAGTTCTCTTCTGGTTTTTTTTTTCTTTTCTTTTCTCTTATAGCTGGCCATGTCTTCACCAGGTGAGTGAGTAGTTTGTGAAGCGTTACAGTATGTGTCTGGTTTCTGCACAGTATGTTGAGCACTGCATGTGATCAGACAATCTTCTTAGTGTGGTCTGTGCTGATTCTTCCTCAGTGGCTCGAGACTCGGCCCAGCAGGCAGCAGTGCCCTGTGTGCAAAGCAGGGATCAGCAGAGAGAAGGTCATTCCGCTGTATGGCAGGGGGAGCACAAGCCAAGAGGACCCCAGGTACTATGTCTCCATATGCCGCTCTGCTTGCTTAATGCTGTGTGCACACGTTTACCTTTGTGAATTTATTGTAGTATACACCCTCATACGTGTCTTTGGATCATTTTTATGTGTGTGCGTCCCTCTCTCATATCAAAACCACATATCAGCGTTGGATGTTTGTTCTCCTGCAGGTTGAAAACACCACCTCGACCCCAGGGCCAGAGAACAGAACCGGAAAACAGAGGGGGGGTGAGTCCTCTTCCAGAGGCAATTCTCAACCTTCTTGTCTTCTGTTACTGTTCTCTATAATGTACAAGGCCACAGCTAAATCTGCACAGGGTTTTACTGCAATGCTAGTTATTTCTGTTGGTTGTGCATAGAGTGTTTCCTATCTTTGGTTGGTGATTGGGGCATTTGAGGTCCATGACTTCACCTCTCTTGCCCTGTAGGCCTTCCAAGGGTTTGGGGACACTGGTTTCCACATGTCCTTTGGCATCGGTGCCTTTCCCTTTGGCTTTTTTACGACAATCTTCAACACCAATGATCCTTTCCACAGAGGAGGTAAGTGCTCGCAGGTTCCCAGTCAGTGACCACCTGTGATCCTGAAGGTGCCAGAGAGTCCTGAGAGCACTTTTCACACAAGAATTATTTATGCCTCACAAATTTTCTTCTGTTCTCTTAGATCCTCAGTACACGGCTGACAACCATGGCAATGGTAACCCCAACAATGGCAACAACTGGCAGGACTCTCTCTTCCTGTTTGTGGCCATATTCTTCTTCTTCTGGCTGCTGAGTGTGTGATGGAGATTGGCCAGCGACAAGCAGGGTTTGGGGGGAACGTTAATATTGTGCACACACACGGACAGACCAGGAGACAGACACCACAGTCCACTGGTACTGCCTGAAAAAATCCCCATGGTTGAGGGGGGGGCTTGGAGGAGGGGGGAGGATAACTCACATAACTAGACTGGACAGAACAATTCTTATTTGTGAGAGACTGAGAGCAACAGTTGAAGCTTGCATCCAGTGAGTCTCTTTAACCATCTAACCAGCTATTCCATGGACTCTATGACCGTGACACGGGGACTGGGGGGTATCTTATGCAAATACCGGGAGTCGAGGAAGAGAAGCTTCTCTAATGATTTTGGCCTTTATTGCGGTCCCACTATTCTCTCCTGCTCTGTGCCCATTTGTGTACACACACACACACGCTTGTACAGTAGTATTGGGAGGTGGGTGGTTAGGGGTGTTATGGCACTTGGGAGCTATGGGTATTGCATAGTGAGCAGAAACAGTATTAAACACCAATCATTTCTGAATTCCATATCACAGAATTATGGAGACTTGGAGGGGGGGGGTGATCTGTTTTGATAGCTGATGTGGCACATGTGATGCTGCCTCACAGACCTGCACATCTGGACTGGTAGCAGCACATCACAGCCTTTTATCTTATGGTTAGCTGTAGTGTGTGAAGAGATGTGCAATGTGGAAACACGCTGGCAACATAGTGTGAGGAACGCAGGCGATGTTGGCTGTTTGCAGCGTCAAACCATGTAAACCACAGCGTCGCGTAGTCTGTCTTCATCCACTCCTTCCCCTCAAGTCTAAGCAAATGCTTCTGTGTGCAAATGAGCAGTTTTGTTTTCCACATTCAGTCTGGAAATTGGTTATTAGAATATGACTGTTAGTGTCAATGTCTAAGGCCAAAGAAATGCATCTTATCACAAGAAAATTATCTTTACAAAAAATATTTTTGTTTTTAAAACAGTACGAATGATCTCTAAAGGTTCTCCTCTTTACCTGCAGAAATTGGTACAGATGTCAACCAGGAAACTGTGTCCACTGTATAATCCACAGGTACAGCATCAAGCTACACAGCACTGTGGTGTATCATGGGTACTACAGGACAGTACTTTATGCTTGAGTATCACTGAATTACAGTGTCATATTTCACACTTCACCAGTGTAACAGGATGTGTGCCCTGCTGTACCTTTGCCATTGCAATGTTGGAGACAGTAGCAACACAGGAATAACCAGGTACCAGACCTTCTAGTTACTTAAGGCCTTGGTGGACTTTGTCAGTATGACTAGGATTGATTAAAAATGTTAAAATTAGTGGCATTTAATATACAGACATATTTCTATTGGATGAATGAGTATTCTGATTGTGTGTGTGTGTGTGTGTATACATATGAATATTGTAAGTTGCTCTTTTTATGTGACTTCAATGAACAGCCTTTTAAGATGACTGGACACCTGGTGGTAGAACAAGGTGAAAAGGATTGCCTTGTTTTGCTAGACAGAGTCAGGAGGAGGATGAAGAAGAGCAAGTAGCCGAGAGAAAAAAGGCCTTTTTGGCCTCTGATGTGTTCATGCTCCTCATGGCAAAGTTTGGCGACCAACAGGCAGGGTTGTTTGCTGTGCAGCAAGAGAAATGTGCTCTTAAGCAAAAGAAAAACATGAAAATGAAGCTCAACAAGGGCATCTTAATTACCTGAACGCAGTATCATGTAGGAAATGGTGAAGGGTATAGGCAGTTGTGCAGAAAATGGGCTTGTTGTAACTGGAAATGTAGTTGTGACATTTCTCTTGCAAAGCACTGTCCACTCAGAATATTTGTATTACAGTTGCAACACTAAAATGAGGAAGAACACTCAATTTGTATTAAGCCTTCTGTGACACTAGAAAAAATAACATGTAAAACAAGTGTCCTAAAAAGTGTGGTAAGAAGGAACAATGGTTTCCAGCTAATTAATTAAATGTTTAATGCTACAAGTTTGCCTTAGTTTTTTCTACATTTTAAAACTAACTTGCGGTTTAGTAAGAGTCCATCACTGGCAGAGGAGATATATTTGAGTTTTACTGTGATTTCAGAAAGCATCAAAATGCTCAGCTTGAATTTTTTTGACCTGTAAATTTCCCATTACTTTTGGGCCTGTTTCTGAGGTGCTGCATCTTTCGCAGTTCTGCCTCAATCTGCTCACTTGGTGTTTAAGGGTTCAGTGTTTGCTCACAGGGGCTTCATGTTCTTGTCCTGCTGGAAAGGTGAAGATGCAGCAGATGCTGATAGCTGTTCATACACATGGACTGCCTGACTCCTGAGCCACACCTGACGTAAGGCCACATTTTCTGACAGTAGGAATGGCCAATTTATAGTACAAACAGTACTTGTTGTGTAAACTTGGACTTGATGAGCGGGACACAGGAAGAGAGTGGCAGAGAAGCATGGTGACTTACTGTAGGATTTCCGTATGAAAACATTGATTTCTGTGTACCCAGGCTTTTCCCTTTAAGAGAGTCCTGCTGCCCAGAACTGTTCCTCAGTCAGTTCTACATGTGGCTATCTGAGTGACAGTGGATAGAAGTATTTTGTTCAAAGAATAATTTATGTTGGTGTAATCATTATGCATAAAATATTTTTTGTATTTCTTTTTTTTGCTTAGAGTTTTTTTCCCCCTATAGTGGTAGTTTGACCCCTCCACGGTGAATTCACGGGATAAATTAATCAGAGAATGGGTTTACTGAATACTTTTGGTTGTTAATAATTTATATGGACAGGAAAAGCAGGCTTGTGTAATTTTTGACATTTTCACTGCCCTGGTCTAGCTGAACTGTTTGCACTTGACTGCGCTGCCACATCTGTGGATTTGAACATCTACGATTGGTTGTCAGTAGCAACCACTTTGTGACGAACCATTAAAAATGTTTTTACTGTCAGCTGACTCCTTTTGTTGATTTCATTGGCCAAGTTTGTGAGCAGGGAGGACAGTCAGAGATTAGTGTTAGCCAATCAGTGCTCCAATTGTTTCCTCTGGCCTTGATTGACAGCCTATTTCACCCAATTACCAGAACACAGTATCATACAGGTAAAGGTAAAAGGTTATAAGGCAAAAAAATGGACTCATAGTAATGGGATGTTTAATGTGAGTTTTCTTCTTTTGCAAACCACTGTCCAGTCAGAATATTTGTATTAAGTCCTGACACTCAGAACATTAAGTCTTTATGCCTTTTATGACATCCAAAAAATTCAACAAGAATGTATGTTCAAATGTGTTTAATACTTGAATGTTTTTTCTCTATATTGAGAACTGAATTGTATACAAAGTGAGCAGGCAGGGGCTTCTCCACTTCATCTTTCGGCTGCTCCCGTTAGGGGTCACCACACCGGCTCAAACGTTTCCACTTCTTCCTGTCCTCTGCATCTTTCTCTGTCGCACCCACAACCCACATGTCATCCTTCACCACATCCATAAATCTCCTCTTAGGCCTTCCTCTCTTCCTCTTGCCTGGCAGCTCCATCCCTAGCATCCTTCTCCCAATATAGCCAGCATCTTTCCTCTGCACATGTCCAAACCAACGCAATCTCGCCTCTCTGACTTTGTCTCCAAACCGTCTAACCTGCGCTGACCCTCTAATATACTCATTCCTAATCCTGTCCATCCTCTTCACACTCAATGCAAATCTTAACATTTTTAACTCTGCCACCTCCAGCTCTGCCTCCTGTCTTTTGGGCAGGGGCTTCTCCACATCCAGTCTAATTAGGAGGAAATGAGCACCAGATGCAGCCAATTCTGAAGATCAGGACTTTTGGAGGAGTTTTGTCATGAGAGAAGCCTGGGAGCATGAGTAAGTTTGAATTCTTTTTTTCTTATGTACAACATTTATTTGTATAGCACCTCAAATACATTGGTCAGTAGCTCAAAGTGCTTTACAAGGATAGAGAGCAGTAAGAAAGAGACTGTACAAAAAAGAAAGGGGCAATAGTGGATATAAAACGAGATGGATGGATGTACAGAATCAAATACGGTCTAAAGGCCAGGAGGATAGAAAAAACAAAACAAAAAACTCCAGGTAGACTGAAGGAAAAACAAAATCTGCAGGGGTTCCAAGGCTCAGAGACTGCCCAGCTCCCACTAGGCATTCTATCTAACATTTAGATTTTATAGCCCAGTCTTTGTTGGTCATTCTGCTGCTTTTGTTGATAATTGAGAGATGGCGGCCTGGGACATCTGCCTTCCTGCTGGCAATTTCGGGGGCTTTGCTTTTCGATAGTGGTGCCACCACAGATGAAAAGGAAGAGAGAAACAGCAGGGATTAGCAGAGATTAGCATGGTTCCTTGATCAAGGATAACAGGAGCAAGTCCATGCAGTGTATTAAGGCATAGAAGTATGATAACAAAAAGCAAGAGGTTATTTCACCTCACTCTAATACTGTTAGGAGGTTTTCACCAATGTTGCATTTCATCTGCGAGTAGACACTGCTCTAGTGCACCTGTGACCCTTTTCATTGTGGTGGTGGTGTTGCTTGATGTTCCTCATTTCAATTCACTGACATAATTCAGTAATAACTGAACAAACAGGTGATCAGTGTCTGTCGTAACTGCAGGACTGAACATCATTGCTCCGGTCCATTTCATCAGGTCATATTATACCTTTGGGGCCACTGGTTACTAAATTCTGGTGCTGAAGCCCATACAGCAGCCTGTACTCGTGGGGGGGTGAGCAGTGTACCTATATGTGGCTGGTGAACTGTTTGCTCACTGATCTTCACCCTGGGCGTTCCAGCAATTTTCCCAGGAAAATAGGGCTCTGGTTTAACATTTAACGTTGGTGTAGTGGTCAGGACCGTCACCTTGCATTCAAAAGGACAGGAGCTTGAGTCTCTACCCCCTGCTGTAGTCTTGACCAAGGCACGTAAATTACTCCAATGAAGTTACCCTGCTGTGCACAGGGGTACACCTGTTGCAAATACTTTAGTCCACAAACCAAGAATTCGACTAAATCTCATGATGCTTAGCAGTCGTTGCTTTACTTTAACGGATGAGTCTGACGGTTTCTTGCCAAACAGCAGATTTAACCAAAATATTAGTTAAACTGCATAATATGGATGTTGATCTTGCCAGCGCTTCTTAATATAAAGGCTTCACTTGACTGCAGTGCTGGTTTTTGTCCTGATCGTCCTGTAACCCGAGTCAGTTTTTTGGACAGTACTTGGTAACCGTGTTTGGCTGCTCGACCCACGTTGGGTTAGATTTAATAAAAATATATACTTGGGTGTCTTAACAATAGACGGTACTTTTGAAAAGAATGCGACCGAAGTTTTACCCAAATTTGACTCGTTTGTTATTATTTGCCGATAGCTCATTTCAACACATTTTTTCAACTTTAGATTTGTCGTTCAGTTTCCCGTTACATGACTGCTTGTATATAGGATTTATAGTAAGTAATTTAAATCATGACTTAAAGTACTGAAGCATCACGGCCGCTAAGAGCAGGTCTCGAACCCACATCATACCGGAAATGTGACGTCAGAATTGGGCTTTGAAAAGGAAATTTCGATTATTGCGGTCCAATTTCATCTTACACGTGTGTACAATACAGTCCGTACTATGGACTCAGTGTGACGAATAACAGTCGAACAACTAGAAATGCATTTCCAACTAGTAACGCAGAAGGCAGTTGAGCACGTTTGCATAGAAACACTGGAACATCCAGTGGGGTGGCGAGGGCTGCCGCTGGCCGGCTACGGGTTTTTCTCTCCTCCTTTCCAACGTGGCTCACAATTTTGCAAATTTATATTTAATCGTTTATGCGGTGTGACGTCACCACGGCACTTGGCGCCCTTTTTACCTCAGTTGTCACGCGCGTCCTGACGAGAAGTGCGAGTTCAAGCGTCACGAAGACGTTCATGGAGCGTAAGATTAAAAGACTTCTACTGATTTTACTTCCTAAATAAGGTTTGTTTTTTTTATAAGCAATGTTTTTATATCGAGCGAATGTGATGTGGTTTGTCGGCGCACTGCGAACCCTACCCTCAGCGCGGCAAACTTGACGTCTTGGCAAAGTTCAGGTTTCTTTCCAAACTGCGTTCTTTGCATGTTAATAAATCTCCCATTTTGACTAAAAATGACCTGAACACAGCGCAAGGCGAAGGGGGTCGTGGCCTCATGTTGGCTTAGTGCAGCAGCAGCAAGATATGGGAGCATTAATGTGCCGTTCAATAGTATGAATTGTGCAAGTTTGGTTTCTGTACACTTTTCAGCACAGTTACAACATGGTGACCATTTCTCTCGAACCCCTGCTCCCTATCAGTTTTCCCCATTGTGGATCTGGCTTTAGTAACAGTCACACCTGTACAAAAGGTGCTGCCAGCCATAGTGTTTAGTTGCTGCTGTATTAGTAAATGTACCTGTGTGATGTAAAAGATTTGCAGAAGTTGTGCTGTGTATGAGCACCTGGTCACAGAATACGGTGCTAAGGTAAAATGAGTTCCTTTTGTTTGTGTTGTAGGACGGTAGGTTCAGCCAGCTAGTTGAACTTTCTTTACTTTTTCTTCTCTTCCTATTTTTGGCATGGAAAATGACACTTCTGAACTGCTTGTAATATAAATATTTTATTTAGTTTCTACAAAGGATAAAATCATAGATTATAGTACTATACAACCTGAGATTGGAATTTAATTTTGAATGTATCCCAGTCAAGACAGCTGGCTGTGCAGGTAGCATTCACTAAAATGTTTTCATTACATTTATCAGAGCCATATAAATAGTGAAAAATTTGTAGTTTTAAAATAAGCATTTTTGGTTAAATTCATAAAAAAAAGTCAGTGTGCTCTGTAGGATGATTATAACAGTAGATATCAATGACAAGGACTGTCTTTCCAAAGTGCTGGTGTGGATTCCTGAGTTCCTGCTGGTCAAGACCACATTTGACACCAGAATTGATCTAAAGTGCAAGATCAGACATTCATTTTGTGTAAACCTAGACTTGAGTAGGAGAGAAAAAGAAGATGGTCAGCTGCTAAAAGCCATTTCTTTGTTGGGCTTATTTACCCCCTTTGGGTACTTGGTTCTTCTTATTGAGGATCTTCATCAAATTCTTAGACATGTAATAAGGCTTCTGAGGTGTGCCGTCATTTCGTTCCAAGTCCTCCACTGAAAAGACAAGTGAAGGGTTCAAATACACAATAGTACAGTCTTAATGATTTAAACATGTTATTCCAAGAGATGCACTGTGGCAGGTTTGCAGCAGTCCAGAGATTATGGATAAATCGATTAGAACTTGGTGGTGTATAACTAAGCTTTTGATAAAAACTCAAGAATGAACAGGATGTGTAAATGCTCAACGTGTAACTATAAGAGATTGTGGTGAGAGGGTTCTTCAGAACAAGGAATTCCCATCCACAACCATTGTTCTAGTCAAGGGTGTGGAGGTTCAGAGCCTATTCAGGAATTACCGTGTGCTATAGGAAGAGGAATTCCTAATTCTTGTACATATCACATCTTTTATTGGAAAACCTTTCTGTGTGTTGTATATTAGGAGAGAAACCCTCATGTTTGGTGAACTGACAGATTAACGTGTTCTCTCCTGACAGACTTGCAGCAAGTGTAGGAGAGTTATCACACACACATGTCGCATGGTGGCGGCCGTACTCACGGAAGCAGAGGAACAGGGTGTCCACACACATGCTGTACACGCTGAAGAAGCCTTGGGCGATGAGGTATGATCCCACTATCACAGTCTGAGAAACAGTGTTTGGTGAGGATCATTTACAGTTCAGACAGGAGGGGACTCACCCCTTTATCTGGGCAGCAGCTTGAGCAGTATGAATGTTTGATTTACATTCCTATTCAAATACGGAATTAAACTTAATATAGGTAAAATAGAATATGTAACCATATCATCGTGCCACACTGCTTGCTTGTATCCTGCTAAGTATATGATTTTCTTTTAACTCAATTCCCCACACCCTGACAAAATTCTTAGCCTATTACCACCAGGAACTAAAAGTTGCACCGTACTTGTTATCCAACATTGCCAGTTATAGTTTAACCACTACTGCACTTCAGGGGTGATGTTTCCAAGATATTTCTTGGTTAGACCACACTTACAATGATGGGCACCCAATAGTAGTTGAGTGCTGCATAATTAAAGGTGTTGCCAGGCAGCTGGATTCGTCCAGAGAAGAAGAAAAAAGCCAGAACCCCTGTAAGAGTGAGATTGCAGAACTAAAAGTTAGGCACCCACTGTCTCCAGCAAAATAACACAAAGTTACAACATATAATGCATCACTGACTTGAAATTACTGTTTGCAAACACCAACATGCATTGTTTACACATAGCTGGTAGGACAGTAATGGCTTAACCTTTGCTGTACTGGGGCATGGGAGTTGAATGTGCCACCAGGGGTGCAGTGTGTACAGTTACATAATAAAAATACTAGATTTAACTATTGGTCCTGCCTTACTTGGATTCCTTTACCCTTTCCTAGATTATCTCCTGAACATCAAATGTCTTTTCATCTGTTTGTTTCAAGCTATTTAACCATGAAAGTTGCCCACTGACAGGTTAGCAGCCACCAGCAATCTTGTTTCTTTTAACACAATCCTTAAGCAGTATTTTTGATATCTTTACACTTGATCTTTGACTTAACCTCCAGGTATTCTAACTCACTTTTTTGCAGCGATAACTGAATAGGAAATTGACCGTAAAGTACAGGTTGCAGCGAGTTCTTACCAACTCCTCCGACCACCAAAAGCTTGCCGAACAGCAGCAGCAGATCAGTTACCTTGTCCAGAACCACCACCCTGAAGGGGGGAAAGGGGGGGTTGACACTGCATTGTATTTCTGGAAACTAATGGATTTTTAAAAATACATAGGACTTAAACTCAGAACAAATTACTCAAGTATAAAATTACAGCCGTTTGTAATGTTATACTTAAAATGATTTGTTAATTTACACATTGGGTAATTTTCAGTGGCTGAAGTTAGGAACCATAATATAACCTTTTCCCCAACACAATGATTACATCCAATATGTGTTCAGTCAAATGCCAATGATAAAACAATTAGCCAATATGATTCCAATATCATGAGGTGTTTGAACTTGGGTCCTACAAGTGCAAGGTCTCAGCTCTAACCATTATTGTACAAGGAATAACAGACCATTAAATGGAGTTATGCCTTAAATCAAACCAGTTGACTCACCTGACTATGTTCCTCATCAACAGACTGAATGCATTTTTGGCAGAAACACAGAAGTTTTTTCCATATACAGCAATCTGTTAAAAGATTACAACTGTGTTAATGTAGAAAAGTAAACAAAGGTCTCCAAACACTGGACCTAAGAGCTCCAGGGGACATACAGATAAGCAGATGGACTAAAAGTGATTAACTCTCATTCAGGGGTAGTTGTAAGAGATTAGATAACCAGCAAAGTAAAGAAAAGCAGACAAATGCTGGCAGCCATGCTGTCTGACCATTTCTTGCACCTCAGCCTTTAACATCTGGACTGGTGTGCATTTTGATGCAAATTGTGGCATAGCGATGGATTGTTCCAGCAGACCCCCTGGCTTACTGACACTGGGGGTGTGGGGCACTGACCATGATGTAGGCATTCCTGTTGATGAACTTGATGAATTTCTCCAGGCACCAGAAACAGCATTTGAGGCAGCACATGATGAATCGTGCACATGGGTTCTGTGCAGCTGGGGAGCCGCAGATACGATGTCATGAAATTAACACACAATGCAGCAGAGATCTACAAATGGAGAAATGGTTGTGCATATGCGCACTTTAGGGGAACTCGAAGGTAATCTTACCTTTGAACTTATGGTCCAGGTATTCCAGTATGATTCTGATGAACTGGACAATGGTGAGAATGAGGGCTCCAAAGGCCAGAGACCCCACGTGGTACCTGCAGTGTGGAGAAAAGGTTGGTGATCATCTCTACAACCAGTCACCATATTATGCTAGCCAACACCAGATTAATTACAAATAATGATCCCATTTTTAACACATTGCAGTATGATAATATTTAGTAAGGGGTAAAACCAGAAGAAACTGATGGATTTCTTTAAATCAAGACAGCAAACTGCTTGGATATCTTTGATTGGATTGAAAGAACCATCTGCAAGAAAAGTAAAAATTGCAAATGGGCTCTTACCGCAGTGATCGGATGAAGGCCTGGGACAGCGGGAAAGTGGGGATGTCTGCCGGCTTGCTGAAGGCCCAGTAGTAGGAGGCAAAGGCGCCAGCCAGCGTGCACTGACCGAGCGCAATCACAAAGTTGATGCACCAAAGGAAGGCGAGCACATTGTAGATCTGGAGATTGAAGAGGTTCTGCTGGAAAAGCCCCTCTGTGTTGTACTTGATGAAGATGCACCGGGCAGAGGGGCAGGATGTAGTGGCTGGGTTAAAGCTCTTGAAGGAGGCAAGAGGAGAAAGAAGTTTGAACATTGTGGGAAAGGAGGAAAATGTTCTGTTTATTGAAATTCACTGCCAATATTCTATGACAGAACTATATAATAGAATCTGAAAAGTACTGTGAAAAAGGCTTGATTTCAGATGGAAAAAATTGGATTGGTTTCTAAAAAAAAAAAAACAAAACAAAAAAAAATACTTCCTGATATTTTTAATGTCTATAATTTTGATACTTTGAGATAAAAATTAAACCATATTGGCAGTACTAGAAGTTTTCCTGTACAAACAGCATAACCAAATATCTGCTGATTTGGTTAAGCCAGAGGAACAGAGCAGTAAACTAGGAAATAAGTTCAAAAAGTTGGTGCAAATGGAAAATAATGGCTAAATGAAGTAAAGCACTGTGGGGCATAGGAAATAAGTACAGAATGAAAGAGGAATTACCAGTGGGTCACAGTCCTGTGTTCCATTAATGGCCAAGCAGCTGTTTGTAGTGGAGTTCAAAGCCACCACTTTGTAAATGGGGCCTCCAGACGTGGCGAGGTATCTGCACAAGTAATGCAGTCAAGTGAAATAAACATGGACATTTTCCCAGGGGAATGGACACACTCAAAATGTCTGAAAAATCTTGCTTCAGAGTTCCTAGATGCAGAGCCAAGTAGCCCTACAGGAACCATGGGCAGTGAGAGGATACAGAGCAGTGATTCCCCAGTAGGCGATGCATACGATCAACAAGGCGAAGGTGATGAGTGGGAAAAGCAGCGTGGACATCATGTGACCCACCGCCCTGAAGAAAGAGGTTATAATCCTATCAGATACTCAAACAGCAAGTTTAAAATTTAAAATCCAGCATCATACACCAATTATAACAAGCTGTATCTACAAACAGCAAGGTTTTCCAAAAATTTCCATTTTGCAAATTTTACTGTTGTATCTTGTGTAAATAGAAATGTTAATTCTGTCTTTAATAAATAGATTCATACCTATATACAGAAATAACATGATGGTCCTGGTAAAGACCAGTACTTGTCTACAGAATGGTGATCATGAAAATCTGACACTGATAAGAACTAGTGCATACAGAAATTGCAATGACCATAACAAAGAGCAGAAAGCTCATACCTGCTCGATTCTTGGATGAGGGCGATTGCAATGAGGATCCGCGTTCGCAAGAAGAGCAGGACCAGGAGCAGAATGGCCTCCACTATGCACAGGATGATCACTGTTGTGGAGTAGACATGAGGGGTGGAGATGGAGGAACAGAGAACAGATGATGCAACAGCTCTTCATAAAGGTTCTTGCACATTTTAGATGTTATAGGCACTTCAGGCTGCAAAAGCAAATAGTAACTGTTTAGAAGGTCTGTTTAGGCTTACAGAAAGCCAGCCAGGTCTCCTTGACTTGGAGATAGGCAGAAAAGTTGGTGGTGAAGCCCAGGTTATTAATGGTTGTGGTGGAGTTCTTGTAGTTGTTGTACTCCCAGTAGCAGTGATATATTCCTGTGGAAGGACAAGGCATGCAGAATGGATGAGCCAATCTCAACCACTTAATGCTTTGAGAAAGTCCACTAGGAAATTACACACCAGTGTAAGTACACGAAACAGTAAATAAAAGTCCATGAAAATAAGTGCATCACCAGTAGCTGTCTGGTACACAGGACTCACCATATGCAACCACTGCCAGAACTCCCAGTATGAGAATCCAAATCAGGACAGGCGCAATGAACCGCAAGAGCAGGAGGAAAATGAGGCTAAGCAACATGGCTATCACCAAACCACTGTGGGGAAATGAAAAGGAATGCAGTTAACCAGCAGGGAAGGTATGAAGACTCATCTCTGAATAGCTGTGCACAGGTTAATTTCTCATGCTGAGTAGCATTCTTCTGTTGTCAATTGTATATTAAATGAAAGCTATTTAAAAAAAAAAAAAAAGCACTGCAAAGTTCAATTCATTGCATAAAATTCGATTCATTTTCAATTTCCAAGGTTTCAACTACTGCTGCAATGAGAACTATTAACCACCAGGGGGTGCTCAAACGCTTCAGGGACTCACATGAGGATCCAGTACCACGAGGAAGCAAAGTCTTCAAAGATCTTCACCCCAATTTGTTTGGCATTGAACCCTGACAGCACATCACTGTTGCAGGAGGAGAAAGAGGCAGAGATAGCAGGTTCACTTGTTCTCACAGTGGAGCTCACAGGACCACACAGAAAACAAAAAGCTGAGGTAGGAGAGCTAGAGACCAGTGTTGGTTTTCTATTTGCAAAGTACCCAGCTGATCACATGTTACACGCTACTACGCCAAGTGTAATTTGTTAGTGGACAGACACCGACCCCACGGTCTATGACCTCTGGAGCATACCAGTGCACACCAGGTTTGTTCTGCTGATGATATTCAGATCTCAGGACAATTGTTTCGGTTTAATGTAAAAAACAAAAATTTGGTGCATCTGCCAAGTCCTGGAGTATTTAAAGCATCAAAATCCTAAACTCAGTACTGCTCAAATATGATCACCTCCATTTGAGTCCTATACTTATCATCCAACTTGCAGATCTGAAATCAGCAATTACAGCAGACAGTGGAAGCTGATATTAAATATAGTGTTTATACAGATAGTTAAGGTACTTGGCAGTCACATCTTAAAAGAATGGCAGCATTTCAGAGAGCTAAGGGAGAGATCTCATCAAAATTAAACTGATAGAAAAATCCCACCATTTTGAGCACAGCTGCATGTTGACAGCATCTTCAGAAACAACCCCAGGTATGCACTGACACAGCTCTAAGAAGATAGCGCTACTGCACAACACCCACTAAACAAACATTGATGTTTGGGAAACTGGAACTATGGGACACAGATTAAACTACAGAGCAGACATTTCCATTTTCTAAGACATAACCAACACTACACAGACCAGACAACCAGTGTGCTAGTGAGTGGGATAGGTAGCACTAAGGGGCTGGACAAATGAACAGAGACAAGGACTACAAGTTAAAGGCCTGGGAAGAAGTCTACAGTCCCCAGGACACATAGGAGACCTGTGTTGTCAGAAACTCACTTATTCAGGGCCCCTTGACTGGGAGTAGGAAAAAGAGAGACGGTTAATGGCGTAAAGGGTGTCAGTGTGTGAGCAGGCAGAACAGCAAGGAGCCCCTCTTTGTACTGCACGAGTTTCATGTTACACTGTGTTTAAGGTACAACCAGCTGTACACAGCTCACCTTGAACATGTTAGTGAACTGTATAGGTTATGCAAGTAAATTGTTTAAAAATACAGGATCTGTTCGTCTGTACTGCAGGTACACATGCAGAGGACCCAAGCAGTGGAATCGAACCTCGTGGCATTTTTGAGGGCGTTGGCAGTATCATTCGCAGAGGCCATCCCTGGCAGAGTGAAGTTTGTGGGGATGTTGTCCAAAAAGCTAGTGCCGGGCAAACACCTCCCCAACACTGAGGAGAGAGGAAACAGTTCACTGAGGGGTCAAACGTGATCTCCAATATGTGGAGGAGACATGGATGTGGATGCTGCCAATATGATGAAGATAATGCTTTTGAGATACACTGAAAGTAGAAGTGGAAAAACTTAAGAGCTCTGAAGGTTTCACAAGGATAGGGAAGAGCTAAGACAGGAGGGTGACTTAAGGAGGAAAAAAAAAATCACAAGCGGTTCAATATAAATGACTAATCCTGCTGCAATGTTTGACAAAGCATTCTGGGAGAACATTGACAGAGGCAGCAGGAACAAAAACCTGTTTCTCTGCCTATGCAGCAGCTGTACTGGGTGTAGGATTTCAGCGAAACACAAACTTGTTATTCTGGCTAATTTGGCTCCAAGTTGCCAGCCTCCCAATGTTGAACACTACAAAGACTGCGCAAGATGGATGTGGGGTTTTAGGGAAAACAGCTCTTCAAATAACCTGTTGATAAATCACAGAACGTTGTATCCTCACCTGAAACAGTGGGGATGTAGTAAGCTGGGCAAAGCTGGTTGTTGATGATGTCTTGGGCTGTCTGGGTTCACAGGAAAGAACAGAATGAGTCAGGCTGCAAACAGTTCCTGGTTACAATACTTTCACCTCTATTCAGGTTGTTATGAACAATTCAGTGGGGCACTTTCTGTCCTTCAGGGTTGATTTGGTTGAGGGATTTAACCACAGCTCCCAGGAAGGTGGGACTCCCGAGTCACACACGCTGCAGATAACCGGCCAGACACACATTTGTGGCATTTGGCCTCGAAACAATTTATGTGACAGGATGTGCTGTTGGTTTTATCATCATCTTCCTGTGGATGCACATTATGAAAGACCATGATTCCTTCTACATGCAGAAATTTCTCCAAGAACTTTCTACAACTCCTGTGTACTAAAGGGCCTGGTGCACAATAAGAAACACTACAAAGATCACAGGCAGACCATGATGGCTACATGAATGTGAACAGACAAGAGCACAAGAGAAGGAAACAGACCAGACTGGTGTTGGCCAGGTTGAAGGACGGGACGCAGTACTGCTGCTCAAAATAATTTGCTTGGTTTCTCCCTGGCAAATATGCCACTGGACTGAGAACCCAGAATTTATCAGGACACTGCTCAACGCACACCTGTAAGCAGGAAAAGTTGAAATCAGATGTTCATCGTGGACACAGCTGTCACAAACCAGGGAAGGTACGGTCAGGAGGATGAGACTCACCTGAGTGGTGGGACACTGGAGCCCGTTGAGAGCAGCTGCCATGATGTTTGTTGCCGTGGCACATTTCAGCAAGTCGAAGTACATGACATTCGGCTTCCCCCTGTCAGACACGAAGGTTATTACACACCTTGGAGGGTGAGATGCCCCAGTGTTTATGAGGCAAGACTGCAAACACAAAGTTCACACAGACCCCAAATGGAACTGCAAAAGACCTGACCCCTAGACTGGCATTGCTCCATAGGAGGACCCCAAAAGAAGCACTGCCGCAAACAGTGGTGTTTAAATGGCTACCAAGCTTCTCTATGCATCTTGTAACAACAGTTGCATTCATGACAAGTCTAACAGGTAAATGAATTAGACCACACAGTGACACACATGAAAAGGACTTACTTATTTGGTCCAACCCCGCAGAACATTCCAGTAGAGTTTCGGGGATAAAGAACATGTCGAGGGTCTCCGTATAGCCAGGCTGGGTAGGGAAGGGGTTAACAGTATATTAAACTATTATCGATAACAGCATCTCATCTACAACTCGTTGGAGAAGAACTGATGGCATCTGAGAGGAATTCTGAGCTACAGCAGAAGGGAGGGCAGCAAAGTCACACCAGATGCCGGAGGACGAACGCGACTTTTCTCCAGGAAGCAGGAAGAAAGTTAAAACAGACACAGTGCCCAAAACACACAGTAATCGGAGCACGGGGCCTGGCCAGAGCAGCGCAACCGGTGAGGCTCAGCGTCGACAGAGGAACAAGACATCTCAGGAGTCTCTACTCCATCTCGGCGTGAAACACAAATACAGTCTGTCTCCATGGGAAAGGAAACATTTGCTGTAAGTACATCTCATTAACATTTACATACAGAGATGCTGCTGTCGTATTGGGTTTGTCCACAGCAAGCACTACTAAGACAAACAGGACACAAAGTCAAGGGGTGGGAGGGACATCTTACCCAAAATTCCTACTATCATGTACCCTACAATGGCGGCCATGAACAGGATACAGCAGAGGATATCAGTGCAGCTCCTGCAAAAAAAAAAAAAAAAAAAAAAAAAAGTTATAAACCAAATCATTGTCATGAAAGACACACGCAGCTGCAGCACTGTAAAGTGAACACAAAGAGCTGCAGTGAGTGACACACAGTACCTCTTGTGTATGGGTCCATTGAAGCTGGGATCATATTTGGATGGCTCGCCTATAAGGGACAGCATGACAATGAGATACAAGTTTAAATCCAAAACGCACTGCAACCAACCCAGTGCTCAAGTGAAACACCCAGCAGGTCTACATGGGACAAGCAATGTGCAAACACAGCAGTCACCCAAAAATGAATGCTAATCTACCTTAGCACATGTGAGAATTTTCTCAGCTTTACTGCTTAGCGGAACCTAAACCAACAGTCTCTCCAGGATGCGTAGCCACGTCCTTCTGGCAGCAGTCCGAGCTGCATAGGTGTGAAGGAAGAGAAGTGCAGCTGAGCACCACGCAGAGAAAACCAAAGCAGACACCCAAGTACAGTGTGGGCCAAGCAAGTGGAAAAGAAGGATGGGAAAAGGGTGGGTGGTTGTATGTGAGAGGGAGGGAGGAAGCCAAGTTGTGCCATACAGGGTTAGGGAGAGCAAGAGAAGCTCATTTGAATTTGCTTTGCATTCAAAAGGTGTGGAACCAAGAGGGACGGACTGGTGTGTGGGCAACGTGTTGCTGGGGTGCGCTGCCCCAGGGTCCTCTGCCACAAGGGGCCTCCGTCTCAAACTTCAACACGAAGCTCACAAAGGCTGCAAAGTTTTTAGGAAGTACAAGTCGTGTTTTAACAGTTTATTATGTTTAAAGCAATCAAATAGCACCAACTTCCTTGGAATTCCCACTCTGTTGCGAAGAGATTAACCAGGATGTTGACAACTGAGGAAACGGAGATCTTATAAACAAACCTCAATGTGCTCGACACCAAATAAGAAGAAATAATGGAAATACGGGCCTGCCTCAACGCATACTTAAAAGTCTCAGTTAAATTTACTGAAAAGTGGTATCGGGTGCAAGAGGCTTTTGTCTCTGGCTCTGCACTTGGGGTTTCAGTGCATCTCCATTGCACAGAACAGAGGCATTCATTTTGTGTTTATTATTGGCACTCATGAATTATTTGAAGGAAAAGCCCCCAACCTAATTCACAAAATTACTTAGCTGAGATGAACCACATGAAGCCTCAAAGGTCACTTGGGATAAACCCACACACGCCGAGAGCCTGACAAACGGAAACCCGTTTTTCTGCCCACATCGCATGCGTCGGGCTTCAGGTTACAGAAAGGCACCAAATTAACTGCTGGACTGAATGTGCAAGTCAACCGGAGATGTTGCTCCTAAAAAAAAAAAAAAAACCGTCCTTTGATCTCATAACTTGTGCGGATTTTTAAAACACGCTACATCCGTGATTTCACACACGTTTACAACTTGACTGTCCCGAAGTCACACTTTATAGCTCGAATTGTGAATTATTGACAAAACTGGCTCGTATAAATAAGCAAAATGTAAAAATATGTACACGCCAACGGGAATTCTGAGCCTCCAAAGGGAGGTGACGAATGCATATAAAAAGCAATAAACATAAAATGCATTTTGCACGCATACGTATGTACGAGTTTCGGCATTTTTACCAGGAAGTTATGCTTCATACGTTTTTGTCATCAGGAAGTTATTGGCATTTCAGCAAGGTTAAGGGAATTGTGGAGCAACTTGCTGATAAACTGTTTATGTCCTCAGAGCAATACTCCTGCGTGCAATAAAACATTTAGAGGAATAAAAATTTGTGGAGCTGTGGAGGAGGACAAGGAGGAAACAGAGCTCTAAAACCACACAACCCCGCTCTTTGTCCCGCTTTACTGTGCTTTTCCAGGTAAGATCATGGCCTCATTAAATCGGGGCGAAGCCGCGATCGGTGACGCGAGATGCTGGGTGGGGAGAACAAACACCAGCCAACCTGAACTACTTGTTCGCATGGCTTCCTTGTGAGCTGAAACAAGGAAAGTTATTTGGGTGTCCGATTTGGTCTCGGGTGAGTGTCGCTGTTGGGCTGCAGGTTCGTAGGGATGAACCAAAGGAGCGGAACGCGACAGCGCGACACAGACACGCCAGTTCGATGTTAATGCATTCATCGTGTGGCCTTTGTTAAGCCAACGTGCCTTCTACTCCGAGTCCGTCTTTGCTCTGAGGAGCGCCAGGGTGACCTGGACCGGCACCTGGCCCAAAGCAACAGAGGTGCCGGTCAGAAAGTGTTCACCTCCGTCCTCCGAGCACCTGGTCCACTTCCCCAGAAATAATGGCACCAACATCTTCTCTCAAGGGCGCCGCTCAGCCTGCAGCGATGGGCAAAGCTGACAACCGGGCTCATTTTTCGCCTTTTGGCAACTGTGTGGCGGACCATAAAGTGACACCAAGACTTTCTAGAAATAAAACAAATTCACACCCCCCTGCGCCATTCCAAACCTGCTGCTGCAGGAGACATTAAATGCGCGACAAAGGCGAGAAAAGAGACGAAATGGACGAATGGCAGCTGCGCCTTCAAGTTCACCAACAGCCAGCAGGACACGAGTTCGCCTTCAGTGCATTCCCCCCCTCGGCGGGTCCTTCAACTCTTTGGCCCATTCGAACCCGTTCGGCACGGCGGTTCCGAGCGGCGATGTGAAGTTGCGAAACGGAGCCCGCTTCCGCTTGTGCTCGCAATGGACTCGAACACAAGCGGGGTTCGGCGATGTGGGATCGCCGGGCTGTGCTCACCGTATTCGGCCGGGCTGCCTTCGTCCGCGTCCGCCTTGGCCTTCGCGCCCATCTTTTTCTGTCGCTTTTCAAATCCTTTCTTCTCTTCAAACTCGGAGGCCAAAGCGTCCTCCTAGTCCATGGCGCCCTGCCCGTGTGTCGCCGGACTGAAGCCCAAACCCAGACTCCACCGCAACCTTCGCGCGGCTCCGCTCGGCACGGTAACCAGGCGCTGACGTCACACAGGCACCTGCCGGACGCTCACCTGCGCAACGGCCACGCCCTCCCGGGACTGCCCCCGCCCCGACACGCAGCCAAGCAACCGGCGGCCAAGCCGTGCCTTCGTGTCCGTCCACGTTTGACCAAAAAACGCCTCGATGTCGGCGTTTAGTGTTGGGAGAAACTGAACGCCAAGAGGTGCTGTGACGGAGCGCCGTGTCGAGCGATCAACATCCGGGATCGTCACTGTCGGAGATGCTAACTTTTCACTATGGATCATTTTTATTCATTTTTAAAAGCCTCTTCTTTTATATTTTGAGAATTTAGTAGCAGGGCAAACAGTGGCTGCATTTCCACAAGTTACCGTTGGGCGGCAGCAAAACGCATCGAATCCCCGCGGTTGCGGGTGCTGAGCGAGGTGGGACGGTCCCGACGCACGACCACGACCATGACCTGCGCACGGTCGTACGAAGAAACGGGTGACGTCCTCCGGGCCCATCCGGGTTCACATACTGAGCTGCATTCATCCCCATATTTAAATGAACAAAACATTTGCATGCATTTTACATGCCTCTTAACTCACGATCATTTTATTTCTAAACAAAAGATGGAGAACACAAGCAGAGCGCCTCAGTGGCGGCCAGTTTGGCAGTCCAGCTCCCCAGCCAAACTGGGACACCAGTAAAAGGGAAATGAGCACCAGGTGCAGCCAATGAACCATTTAAAGGGGTCGTGGAGGTTGGGGAAGTGCAGGACGCAGTGTAAAGGCCTGGAGAAGTTTGCCCGCAATAGAAAGAAACGTACGATTTGCTGCCATGTTAGCTGAGAACTGAACTTTGTTTTAACTCGAGACTTTTGGCTGTCATAACTTTGTTTCCTTACACAATTGCCTCTTTCCCTAAATCCCTTACATTCCCCACACCTGGCAGGATGCTGTCGTTCATACTAGAAGCTCCTTCTGTTATTTCCCATCATCAAAACTGGGAAACTTGAGTTTTGGTCAGTTTGTTCGTAGTTTTAGTGCCACGCGAGTCCTCCTGCCAAAATGAGACTTTTCTGCTCTAGTAAGAAGTTTCTTTCTTTTTGTCCTACATTGTTTTCTGTCCTTTCTTTTCGGTTTGTTGTTCTCGTTCTTTCTGACGGACTCCTCGCCGTTTATGGGATTGGGTTTCAGTCTTCTTTCCCCTCGCCGCTGTGACCCAGTCTACTGTGAAAGCATACAAAGGAGCCAAGCAATTTCTTGATGTTTTCTTAGCAAAGGCCACATTTTCTGACACCAGAAGCCATTGCTTTAATGTGCAGACATTCTGTGTAAAAATAGACTGCATAGGAGACCAAAAGCAAAAGGGGATGCTGATGAGCATCACGAATGAAAACTTGCACAACGGTTTACTGTGGAAAAAGTGCAGTCATTCCTTCATCTCTTCTCACGTCCCCCTTCTTGGGTTATCGTTCATCTTAAGAAAGATACGTAGCAAACTCTTAGACATGTAATATGGCTTCTGAATGCTGCCGTCATTCCGTTCCAGGTCTTCCACTAAGAAGGGAGAAGTTCAGTGTTAAAATTTACAGTAAGCACCACATTCTTTATTATTACAAGAGAAATTTTGTAATTCAATAGATATTTTTAACCTGTGATTGCTCACCGGTAATGGAAAAAACATCTCACTAGACAATAATGTGACATAATAGCATTGTAGCGGTAGTGTTGCTCGATTTATACACGTCAGTGACGTCCGTTTTGAAGCGCTGCTCCCCATTCTCTTCCCTGCAGATCGCACGCTCGTGTCGCCATGCATGTCGCGTGGTGGCGGCCGTACTCACGGAAGCAGAGGAACAGGGTGTCCACGCACATGCTGTACACGCTGAAGAAGCCTTGGGCGATGAAGTATGATCCCACTATCACAGTCTGAGTGCGAAACAGTAGTGTTTGGTGAGTCATTCAGAGTTCAGACGGTTGAAGTCTTTTTAACATCACAACATTTCTTCATGTAGAGGAGTGAACTCTACCCGTACTTATGTGCTCTGCAGGTAAATGGCAGTAAGGAGCTCCCGTACAGAACAGGAGTTGAACCGCTTTAGTTCAGCTCAGCCCCGCTGCATTCTAAGCCTAGTGCCTGTGTCCCTGAGTGCTGGTGATCAATAACAATGAAAAACTGCAAATGTTTATGGGATTACTCGCTCAGCTGGGATTAAACCGGCTGCATTTTTTCTGTCATTTTATATTAGCATTCATTACCATGCGTCCAGCTTTTTTCCCTCAACGGTAAAAATTACCCAGCTGTATCAATGGCTAAATAGCCGGAAGCACATTAGCACTGAAACCTCAGACTGTAAGCGCCCTTGGGAAAAGCGCAGCTTATTGAAAAAACAGGAATAGCTCAGAGTTGATAAAAAAAAAAAGGTAAAAAGTCTTACAAATTGAGTTCTGCTGCATTTTCCCAAGGCATTACAACTACATACTCGGAGGATCCTGGTTATAGTTGTGTTGGTGCCCAACAGCTCCCGTATCGGTATGTGGATGTGGGTTTGAATCAGGCTCACGTTCTCTAAAGCTGCACATTCTCCTTAGCTGCTGTTTCCATCCACACTTTACCCTTTATTTCATCACACCGAACACATTTCTCGAGTAAGCGTTGGCCCGGACTTACGATGATGGGCACCCAATAGTAGTTGAGCGTTTCATGCTGGAAGGTGTTGCCAGGCAGCAAGATTCTCCCAGAGAAGAAGAAAAAGGCCAGAACACCTTGGAGAAAGAGGGATCCAGCTGATGAGAAATCATTCCCTTCACAGCTCAAACAATGGAGGCCCACAATAGCACTGCACAACCTATCACAATGCAATGATCAAACTTCATTTTTAAATCACATCAAATGCCACGAGCAATTGGTTTCTTGGGTCTGTCTTCCAGATGTTAAAATGTTATTTTCCAGCTACGTATGAAGACGAACTTTAAAAAGCAACAAACTCTTACCAACTGCTGCAACCACCAAAATTTTGCAGAAGAGCAGCAGCAGATCAGTCACCTTATCCAGAATCACCACCCTGAGGAGGAAAAATAGAAATGTTGCTGAGAGAACTGCAATGCAATATGAGAAACTGAAGAGCACCGACATTTACAAATTCAGAGGCAAAGCTCGAGTTTAAGTGCAGGCTAGCATGCAAAGACAAGAAAAATTGAAAAATCAGACATTCAAGCCTACAAAGAATCCTATTAAATTATCAACCAATTACTGTTTTCCTATTGCTGTGCAAATATAACAGATTCAGTAGAGTCTGTGGCAGAGACCAAGAGGAAGAGGAAGAGGAGGAGGTTACAGTCCATCATGGACATTGGTTCACATCCCCTAAGGAGGTGGTCACCATGAGCTCTTCTGGCCACCAGCTTATTCAACTGTATTAAAATGTGTTTCTGGGGGTTTGGACTTTTGTTATTTGTTATTAATTATTTATATTGCACCTTTATGGGTGTTTTTTGTTTCTTCTGCATCCAGCTGCTGTAGCGATGAATTTCCATACATGGATTAAAAGTTCTATCCTATTGAGTCCTGATCACAAAAAACAGACAGAACACAGTAGCTGACTCACCTGACTATGTTCCTCCTCAACAGACTGAAAGCATTTTTGGCAGAAACACAGAAGTTTTTTCCATATATGGCAATCTGTTAATAAAAGAGGATTAAAATGATGCTAATATAGAAAAGCAAACCAAGACCTCCAAACACTGGGCCTAGAGCCCCAGGAGACACACAGATAAGCAGACAGACTAATAAAGTTATTAACTCTCCCATTGAGTGACAGTTATAAGAGATTAGATAACCAGCAAAATAAAGAAAAGCAGACAAATGCTGGGAGCCATGCAGTCGGACTGTCGGTTGCACCTCAGCCTTTAACATCTGGACTCGTGCGCATTTTGATGCAAACTGTGGAGCAGTAACTGCCATCTGTCTGGAGTTTAGAGAAACAACTTGATGGCGAGGCGACTGACCATAATGTAAGTGTTCCTGTTCATGAACTTGATGAATTTCTCCAGGACCCAGAAGCAGCATTTGAGGCAGCACTTGATGAAGTGAGTAAAGGGGTTCTTTCCATCTGGGCAGTCGCAGATGGGATGACACAGTACGTGATGAAATGGATTCTCAGTGCAACAGAGATTTAAAAGTGAGATGTAGACATGGTTGAGTAAATGGGGAGGGGGGGTTACAGGAAGACAGTCTTACCTCCAAACTTGCTGTGCAGGTATTCCAGCACAAATCTGCACATCTGACAAACAGTGAGGATGAGGGCTCCAAAGGCAAGAGACCCAACATGGTACCTGTAATGGGGAGCAGAGGTCGGGGTTTAATCATCTTTAGAACCATTCACCATAAAATGGCAGTTTGGTCCAGCCAGCACATTTCTGGTAAAAAAAAAAAAAATTTTTTAAAAACTAAAAACAATTTAGCACTACTGACCCACTGTATGCATTTTCTACTACACGGTTTCCAACCTGGGGGTCTCAACCCCTAACTAGGGGTTTCTACAGTTATCACTGGGATTGCCTGCCAAATCTGATTTGAGGGATGTTTAAAAAAATAAGATGAAGGTTATATCCACAAATTAATATAAGTGTGACAAAAAGGTCTTTTCAGAAAAGGGTTGGCAACCTCTGCTCAAGTAACACAAAACCCAAAGAAACTTCAACATAGGATTCCTCTAAAGCATCCAGGCAGAAGAATGCATGTATGTTTACTAGAATTGTACAAATACATCAAAACAACCACAATTCCAATAATAAAGGGATTTTAGGGCAAATTACAACTTTCTGACTGATGAGGCAGAGAGTAAGATTAAAACCACAGAAACCAAGGAACAGAAAACCGCACAGGACAATGGGAGTCAGCTCTTACCGCAGTGATCGGATGAAGGCCTGGGACAACGGGAAAGTGGGGATGTCTGCCGGCTTGCTGAAGGCCCAGTAGTAGGAGGCGAAGGCGCCGGCCAGCGTGCACTGACCGAGCGCGATCACAAAATTGACGCACCAAAGGAAGCCTAGCCCATTGTAGATCTGGAGATTGAAGAGGTTCTGCTGGAAGGGACCCTCTTCGTTGTATCTGATGAAGATGCATCGGGCAGTTGGACAGGTCGCGTAGGCTGAGGGGTCAAAGGACTGCAGAGGGTGAGCAAGAAGGATAACATGAAGATGGGAACAAAACGTTGTAGTCGCTGAAAGTAACTGTCCTCTTAACAGGCATTTTTAGGACTGGATATCTTGCGTAAAAGTAGTTGATAGGGAGCATCTACAACAGGGTGTCAGTTCAAATCCCTCAGTCTCTTCCTCAGTATTTTAATTATTTAACCGGCAACAAAATGATGAGTCTTACTGTGTGTAATGTTGAAAATGGTAAACTCAATCGAAACCCCGAGGTACCAGGAATGAGTACAAAATAAAAGAAGGGCTGAATTACCAGCGGGTTGCAGTTAACAGTTCCATTAATTTTCGCACAATCGGTTGTGGAGCTGAGAGCCACCACCTTGTAGATGGGAGCTCCAGATGTGGCCAGGTATCTATGGTGGTTAAGTCAAGCAAAATGATCAAAGATGGGTGCAGATGGGTTGAACACATCTATACAGCGAAAAGGCTTTTAACAGTGCAATGAGCATGGGCAGCGGGAGAGGATACAGAGCAGTGATTCCCCAGTAGGAGATGCACACAGCCAGCAGCATGAAGGTGACAAGTGGGTAAAGGAGCGTGGACAGCATATGTTTCAGTGCCCTGGTAACAAGACAGAAGAAGCACAGTAAACAAAACCCCCAGCAAACAGTGGTCTATGCAAGGCAGAAATGGCGTTGATCATAAGGTGAAACGGTAGGGACATACTTGCTGGCCTCTTGGAACAGGGAGGTGGCCAGGACAATCCGGGTCCGCATGAAGAAGACAATGAGGAGTAGGATGGACCCCACTATGCACAAGATGATCACTTGACGTTGAGGGGATGGAGAAGAGGAGGGAACAAAGTGAAGAAATAGATCATGTCAGCCTCTTGCATATTTCAGGTGTTTACAGACACTTCTAACTGCAAAAGCAAATGAATGCTTGACCTGAAAGATCTGTTCAAGCTTACTGAATGCCAGCCAGGTCTCTCTAACTTTCAGAAAGGCAGAAACATGGGAGCTGAATTTCAGGTTGCCAATGGTCATTGTTGGATCCTTGTAGTTGTACTCCCAGTGACAGTGCCATATTCCTGTGGGAGGGCAGGGCAGGGCAGGACATGCAGAATGGATGAACCAAGCTCAATCATTTAGTGCTTTGAACAAAGCCACTGGGAAATTGCACACCAGTGTGAGTACACAGAACAGTAAATAAAAGTCCATGAAAATAAGTGCATCGCCAGTAGTGGTCTGGTATACAGGACTCACCATATGCAATCACTGCCAGAACTCCCAGTATGAGAACCCAAACCAGGATAGGAGCCACAAACCGCAAGAGCAGGAGGAAAATGATGCTGAGCAACATGGCTGCCAGCAGACCACTGGGGGGATGTGGGGAAAAGAGGAGGAAAGCAGTTAACCAGCTGGAAAGGTATGAAGACTCATCTCTGGTTATGTGACGACTTCCAACTTCCACAAAGGTTTTCCTTAAGGTTTTAAAACTGTCAGTCTGTTTTGCATTTCAGCTGAAAGTTAGCGTAGAGAAAATTTGCTAACAGCAGGCACAGAAAAAAGTGCAATATTCATAAATCAATAAACATTTAGTTTTACATTTATCCCATGTTTCCATTTGTTCCACTTCTGCTGAAGTGAGAACTACAGAATGAGAGGTGATGGTGTTAAAATTCTGGTGATGCTGAAGCACTTCAGGGACTCACATGAGGATCCAGTACCACGAAGTAGCAAAATCTTCAAAGATCTTCACTTCGATATGTTTGGCATTGAACCCTGACAGCACATCACTGTTGCAGGAGGAGAAAGAGGCAGAGATAGCAGGTTCACTTGTTCTCACAGTGGAGCTCACAGGACCACACAGAAATCCAAAAGAAAGCTGAGGTAGGAGAGTGAAGGAAACCAGGATCTTATACTATATGCAAAGTACTCTGCTAAGCGCCTGGTACAGATGACTAAACCAAGTACGAGACATCAGTTGTAGAGACACGAACACCACAGCGCATACCATGTTACTCTGTTGGTCGGCCAAAAAAAAACACAGCATGTGCAGTTGTCCAGTTCACATAAACCACACTTAGAAGAAATGCCTTGGTGATGCTGGGCACCATCCAGGCAAGAATGGCTGCTCAATCATTTGCATGACTTGATTTACAGATGTCCAGAGCAACTCGTGACACTGAGGATTTGGTTTTGAATGATTTTTTTTCCAGTGTTCAACAAACATTATTTGAGTTACAAGAAGTTACTGGTTGTATGAAGGCCTGCTGAAGTGTATGTACTGCGTGTGGAGGATCCAGGCAGTGGAAACACACCTTATAGCATTTTTGAGGGCACTGACGGTGTCGTTCACAGAGGTCAGCCCAGGTAGAACGAAGGTCCTGGGAATGTCATTCAGAGAAACGGCACTGGGCAAACATCTCCCCAACACTTGGCAAAGAGAAAACGCAAAGTTATTCACTTTTGTGCCACTGTGAGGCCAACTGACATCATCAAACAGATGTAGGAGAAAAATGGGGGTGGATTATCACTATGGTGACGGATGTGGACACTAACTGATGCGATAAAGACAATGGCTTTGTAAAGCCACAAAAAAAAAAAAAAGAAAAGTATAAGTCTTGGAGCTCTGAAGAAAATCTTTCATAAGAAGAGGGGGAGGAGTGCAAGAGAGGAGGATAATTTGTAAAAATCAGAAGATGTAGTTCAATATGAATGAATAATCTCTCTGCAATGGTTAACGGTGAGGAAAAGGCATTCTAGGAAAACACTGTGAGGGGAAAACCTGCTTGCTTTTTCTTCCTATGCAGCAATTCTGCTGGACATTGGACTACAGCGAAACACAAAGTCATCATTCTGGCTGCTCAGACACCAAGCTGCTCCCCCAAAACCAAACCTTGACTAAAATTACATTAATCCCATAAGATTTAGGTTGGGGTTTGGGGAAAGCAGCTCAACGTGGTAACGTGCCAGGTCCTCACCTGAGGAAGTAGGGATGTAGAAAGACGGGCAAAACTCTTTGCCCACAATCTCTTGAACTGTCTGGGTAGAAGACGGAGACCATGCTGAGTCACAGACCACGTAGACCACAGACCAGCTCCTGGTGACAGCACTTACACCTCTCCTCAGGCTAGGATTACACTTTCGTTCCCAACTCATCACAGAATACTAGACCATCATGTGCAACTCACTGTGGGATTTTATGCCCTTCAGGGGTGTTTCGTGATGTGTTTAAGCCACAGCTCTTGAGTTTGTGACTGACACATATTTGTGGTGTCTGATGTGTAGATAAAAATTTGGGTTCAGTTTATGCGACAGGATGTCCCAAGATGCAGATTATCAAATACCATTACTTGTTTTGCATGTAGGAGATTTCTGCAAGAACTTTCTACAAGGGCTACAACTATGTTTAGCAATGATTTGTCCAGTAAGGGCCAGGTACACAGTAAGATGCACTGAAAAGGTCATTCAAACAAACTATCATAGCTGCATGTTTTTGGACATAAGAACACACATAAAGAAAACCACAGGGGCACAGACCAGGTTGGTTTTGGACAGGTTAAAAGATGGTATGCAGTATTGTTGCTGGAAGTGATCTACTGCTTTAACACCCGACTGAAATGCTTGTGTAGGGAGAATCCAGAAGACACTGGGACACTTCTCAACACACACCTGTAAGCAGGACAAGTTGTGCTCAGATACTGATTTTCACAATAAAACTGAACAATTAATATGAACTGCAGTGACAGAAACAGCATTTTACATTTTACAAACATGCATATAGCTAATATTTGGAAAGAACTGAATTTTCGCCATTTCTATGCACTGTGAATTCATTTACTGCAAAAATGTGTGGTTGTGGACAATGAGACTCACCTGAGTGGTGGGACACTGGAGCCCGTGGAGAGCAGCTGCCATTTTGTTCGTTGTTGTAGCACATTTCTGCAAGTCGAAGTAGAAGAGATTCGGCTTCCCCCTGTCAGACAGAGAGTATTACGCACACCCTGGAGGGTGAGGTGTGCTCACACACACACAAACACATACTGACCCCAAGACCAGCACAGACTTAGGCAGGTGAACAGAGACAGGGGAAGACATAAGGTGCTGGGTTTACATCCCCAGAAAAGCCATGCTGCGAGCAGTTGGATCAATTTGAGACGATAATATTAAATATCTTGAGCATTGTGTAACCAAGTTCCCTGGAGTCACCACAAGGCTTGATAGGCAACAGAAAACAGCTCACAGATGCACAGATGGTACACTTCAGTTATGACAACTAACTCAGAGAATGGGGCAGCACATTCACACAAAAACACACACAAACGCCACTGTGTTATGTGCACTGTGCCGAAAGCATACTGTACTGTATACTGTAAAGAGCAACACAGCAGAATTTAACAGCCATTCCAATGCACAACCTAGTCATACAAAGTACACACGTGGGAAAAACTTACTTATTTGGTCCAACCCCGCAGAACATTCCAGTAGAGTTTCGGGGATAAAGAACATGTCGAGGGTCTCCGTATAGCCAGGCTGGGTAGGGAAGGGGTTAACAGTATATTAAACTATTATCGATAACAGCATCTCATCTACAACTCGTTGGAGAAGAACTGATGGCATCTGAGAGGAATTCTGAGCTACAGCAGAAGGGAGGGCAGCAAAGTCACACCAGATGCCGGAGGACGAACGCGACTTTTCTCCAGGAAGCAGGAAGAAAGTTAAAACAGACACAGTGCCCAAAACACACAGTAATCGGAGCACGGGGCCTGGCCAGAGCAGCGCAACCGGTGAGGCTCAGCGTCGACAGAGGAACAAGACATCTCAGGAGTCTCTACTCCACCTCGGAGTGAAACACAAATACAGTCTGTCTCCATGGGAAAGGAAACGTTTGCTCTAAGCACATTGTCTCATTGACACAGTCCATCATCCGTTTTCCGGACTAAATGAGGGGAGGTGTCCAGATGTGGCCAAGTCTGAAAAATGGAAAGTGCAATTTAAACATTTTTTCCTGCACTGTGCACTACAGTAACTTTTATCACCAAATGTAATGAGTAGTGAATGCGTAATGTGCCTAATAAAGTCAGTACTGTAACTGAAATATGACATGCTACACACATATAGTACAGTGAACAGCACGCAAAACCACTGAATAAGGCACCACTGCAGGACAGTAACAATGGAGACAGTTGGATAGTTATTTTCAAGACACAGTATCAAAATAGTTTAAAATATAATTGCATGCATTATTTTCTTAATATTTATATTTTTTTCTTTATATATATAATTGTAACAATAGGTGTTCTCAATACATATAATATTTCTATTTTTGCTGTAATATCTTTGCATTGATCCAAAATATTCAAAACAGGTAAAATTAAAGTCTGCATTTTTTTTTTTAAATTTTATCAAAAATAGCCTGTATTTGCATACAGTGTTACTGCTCCGGTATGGGGTTTGCCTACAGCAGGGTTTGGTGTGAGGGACATTGTGTAAGCTGCAGAAGGGAGACACCTGAAAAGAGAAATCCCGAGAGATTCAGTCTACATTCCTGCCACAAAGTGAAGCAAGAAGGTATGGGACAGAAACCTGGACATGGCTCAACTAACATCCTAAAATTCTGTGGCTGTCTTACCCAAAATTCCCACAATCATGTAGCCTATAATGGCAGCCATGAAGAGGACACAGCAGAACATGTCAGTGCAGGTCCTGGAACACAGATGTACCATTACTAAATCGCTTATCGAATACAATCTCAAGTGCACGGACACACATGCACTGTCAACAGCAGTGCAGATAGAACATAATGAACTGCAGCGAATGTGTACCTGTTGTGTACGGGTCCATTAAAGTTTGGGTCATATTCCACCGGCTCACCTGCAATAGAAACAGCCCAAAAGGTATTACAGCTGGAAGACAGAAACACGTCTCAGCTGAGTTATAACCCTCCACGATTATCCATTCTTCACAGCTCTCACAATAGATTTGATGTTGAGGAAAGAGAGATCCTTCCCCCTGAGGATATAGCAGCATGGCTTTTTTGGACCCAAATTTGCAGTCTTAAGTTCATGTTCTGATCTGTTATTGCTACCCCATGGTTGACACCCCAGGAAAAATATTTATAGAAGATCAGACAGCATTTTGCCACCTTTCGTTGTCTGCAGAACTTCATTCCTAACTCTTTATTCTTTGAGCAACAAAAATGAGCTGTAATAACAAATAATTTCATTTGTACATTATGTGATAAATGCCTTCATTCTACTGTTGCCATACAGCTGTCTTTATACACCCAGTAACTACAAACCTTACCATGAATGTTCACAGCTTTGCCAGTTGTCATGATTTTGTGTGATTTAACTGCAGCCCAGTTATTTGGCTCCGCTTTCAAATTTTCGATAAAATTTAAAGATTTTTATCATCCTCTGTTGTAAATGGGGTATTGTCAGCACATGAAAGATTGGTGTTCCTTCTAGCAGTTTTTAATCCACATTTATTTTTTCTAGCCCAGCTTCTCTCATAATGCATCACACAAGTTAAGAAGGTATGGAGTCAGTATTTAGTATTCTTACTCCTTTGCCAGTTTTCTCCATGTCGTTTCAACTAACATTTTATCTTCTATACTTTCTCATCAGGGTGGATTAGATATTCCATTTACTCAAATTTATGAGTATATTGCACATCTTAACATGATCTGTCGTATTAGAGTCTGCAGTCTCTCATTGTACAAGGATGTAAACTGAATTTTTTCAGCCACTGTGCAGTTTTCCAGATTTGCTGGTACTGGATAGGATAGATACTATCCTAAATCACAAATAACAGAATAAATAAGTAAAATGGCCAAGTTGGTGAGCACCTTGACTGATTTTTTCCTCTGTAGTCACTTTAATATAAAGCCCTTCTCTTCCAGCATCTGATCTTCTTTGCATTCTTCTAATGTGTCATTAATGTCTTCTGTGTCCTGGATGATTTCTCTGCTGTATTGATGTTCGGCATATTCCTTCCTTCTTTGCTGTATTATTACTGTTGGATCTTCGCTGCACCATTCATCATCTACCCATTTGAATTCATGACAAAACTGTTTTGACTCCTCTCCTTTGTTGAAAAGCCTGCCTTGTTTTTCCACCTTTGTCTGTGCTCGAAATTTGTGCTGACTATTACAGAAGTGTTCTTTGTCTCTTCTGGCAACTCTGAAATTCTGTTCAATCTTTCAAGAGGTCCTTCTGAATTTTATCTTTTTGTATGTTCTGGGTGACTGCTACTATGGGTTTGAAATCCATCCATCCAGCCATTATCATTAACTGCTGCATCCTGGTCAGGACAGCAGTGGTTTGAAGTCTATGTAATCATTGGGTGCTGGGTTATCAAATGACACATTGGATTTTTTCCTTTTTAATTTTGTCATAATTTTGCTTCTGCTTCTCTTATTGAAGCTGTCTCTCAGCATTTAATTTTTATCTGTACACAACCTTGGAGGTCACACTGAAAGGCTGTCCACAAAACCTAAACAATATTGTCACACACTTTGTACTCACCATCGGTGTTCGCAATAACTTTATATAGAATTAAGGCAACTCCATTTCTTGTTTGATTTGTCCAAAATAGATTTTTGAGTACGTATAACAAAAATGTCCAATTAACTCATTTGCAGTCAACAGAACATGAACCTACAGATAAACCTAATTCAAAACTACATCATACATTAAAAGAAAATTATATTTGGAATAAGTGACAGTGACTGATGGACGATGCTCATTTTGGGCTTTAACTGTACATAAAGTTGACATAAACAACTTTGTAAACATTTTTAAAACATGGGACATGTAGGAATGTTACTTGATCACGTGCCGGTCTCAAGTGATCTCACCGTACTCCGAGGAGCTGTTCAATGACTTCCGGTCTATCTCTTCCCTGTTTCTATCCACACACTTTCCCTTCTGTCTGCCTGCACACTTACAAACGGTCTGAGGAAAATAAAATTCAAAAATAACTTCCACTCAAATCTCAACAATCAAATTACTGTAGTAACAGTACTATGGTAACAATCAGGGACACAGCCAGACCCCCTCATAATCCCCTCAATCAGACTTTCCCCCAAAAATTTTACATTGGTTTTCTGAAGTGCTGTTCAATAGCTAGCTTTCACCTGTATTTTATATAGTACTTACAGTCATTATTAAGTTTGGTATGTTAGCTGGTTAATCACATTTTGCTGCACAAGGAAGGTACAGAGGAAAAGAAGTGCCAAGGAGGGTTGGTCCAAGTACTGCTTAAGGACCAATGGAAGTGTCTCTGGCAAATGGCAGTGCAGAGGGGAGGGAGCACATTTCCCCAGTTACTGTACGCAAACATCTACATCCAATTGCCATTCCTCCCTAGCAACATGTCTGCCTGGTTTCCATACACAAACATCTCTGCTTAGTTACCAAGTCTGTTGACTCCACCTTTAAACCCACAGTTCACAGGCAAGAGGGGCAGGTGGACAGAGTGCAACCTGAGATCAGTTACAAAGTGTTAAATGTGTAGTACCCGTCTTGTCCTTCTTCTGCCTTCCCCCCCCCACGACTAATCTTTGTCCCGTGGCCACTTACAAACTAAGGTCTCCGTGATGATGTCTGACTTCTGGTCACCTAGGCAGAGGTGTTGTGGGTTGAGTGTTACTGCTCTGTTACTGTTCTGCTGGTCCTGCAGCTCTGATCCAGAATCTCTGCAATTAAAGGCTCCAATTGGGATGACACTGATTTCTGTAAACAATAAACTGCAAATCCATTACTTGTAAATACAATATTTAATTCACTGAGGAGAAAGTAAAAAAGTTTACTATGTAAAAAATATGAAACATTTTGTGAGCATATGAACATCACTTCTGTTTGAAAGGCAACTGTACACAGAGCAGGAAATCATTTTTTAGTACAGAACACAGTCATACATTACTGTACCAATGTACTGTGTGGCACCATTCTGAAATGTCCCAAAAATGCTCAGTGCCACAAAGCACAGTGAGGTGTGGGATGATCACTGACCTCTGTGAAGACTGAATGTGATGGACATGAAAAATGTAACCAAAACAATAATGAGCTCAGCACATCTATGTAGACTAGACACGATCCATTATCAGGCAACTTGCACCACTTTTTTCTAAATTTCTCACCTCACACAAAAAAAAAGAAAAGAAATTACTTATGTATAAGACCCAGTCTTTATCAATGATGCAGAAAAGCAGGTGACCAACATGGAGCAAAAAATGAAAACAAGAGCAGGAAAGGCTTAGGAATTGCCAAGCAGAGGCATCCCAGCATCAGGCCCAGCATCTGGGCAGGCTTCCAGGCGAGCCAGCCTGCTCTGCTCTAGGTTGATGGCCTCCGCAGAGTGCTTACACTTTTCTGACCCACACTGGCACGTGAAGTACTTGCTCTTAATGTCCCAAAAACGGTCTCCATAGTCAAACCTGAAAAAGGTATTTGAACACTAGTTTTTTTTTTCCTTTCAAATGTTTAACCATGTTTAATCAAAAAGGCAAAAGAAATCTACAAAAAATAAATAAATAAATAAATAATTACAGATTGATATTATTTCCTGGACAGTCAATAAAGCTGCTCATTACTCACCCCAGTTCTTGTCCGGTCAAGATGTCCCTTGAGCTAAAGAAAGCAATGCGTGGGAACCGCAGGTCTTGATGGAGCATGAAGACCCGGACCGGGATGATGTTGGGGTCGCATAGGTGATTAATGAAGCGGCTGATATTGCCATAGTAACGTGCATCAATGCAGTACACCTCACCATCCTTTACGGATGCATTAAAAAAAAAATAAAAAGAGAAAAAAACAGGGTAAAATGAGAGAAGTAAAATAATAAGTAGGTAGCGTTGTGGTTGTTTGCAGAAATGATCCGTACCTTATTATCCAAGTCAAAAAGATACGAGTCATCCTCCCGCACATCAGCCTCTGCATCAGAAATCAACTCTCCTACATACCTGGTTATGCAACAAAGTGAATTATTCACACACAAACCTCAGCTGCATCTCAGATACAATTACATATATAATTTTTTTTCTCAGACAACAACATAGGGCATATATATATATTTTAAAAAACCCATAAAATTGTACAGAAATTAAGATTCTGACAAGACGATTATAAATAGTCATTTTTGCACATTAGAAAAAAAATCTCTAGGAAACATTGTATTGCAATAAATGATAAAATGAATAAAAACTATGCATGTCCAGGTGTTTCAGTTGGTGGGGACATCCCTGCAGGGTCTATTTTTCAGCAGATATTATAGGTTAATTGAAAACCTCACACTGGGGGTGGTACTAAGAAAATAGAGGTTGAGACTAAGGAGAGGGAGTGGGGTCTGAAGAGTAACTGACTACTGACTCGCAGATGAAGCTGCCCTGAGGGATGTCCTGCAGTGCACGCACTCCCCATCCCATCTTCTCTGTGCGATACAGCTGGAGACGCACCCTGCAGACGGGAGAAGCAATACTGCCAGTCAGAGTGGGACACAGAAACGTGTCTCCACTTTCCGGATTGGTGAGAACAAAAACACTGACTTGGCATAACAAACACAAATAGCTGAAGATCAACAAAAGGATAGAAAAGGAATTAATACCAGAAACTGCAGAGTAACAGGCAAAGAGGTCAAGGACAACTCTCGCTTTACACAGACTGTCAGAGAAACATTAGAAGGAGTAAGACTCAAAGACACACACACTAACACACAAGGGGCGAGACAACTCTTACTTGATGCCTTCTTGCACCACCCTATTCTTGCAGGTACGATAGCAGGAGCAGGCTAGGTTACACTCAAAGATAAGGGGTGGTTCAATCTTATTGAACTCCTGGAGCAACCTTCGGTCCTAAACACAGGGAATGACCACAAGATCATTTGTAACACTGTTTTGCTGCAACTATAAGACTGCTGACACTAGATTGCAGCTGCTGAAGATCCACATGAGGTGTGTGCACATATATGGAATCACAAGTCAAGTCCGCTGACCTTGTCATACCAGCAGCGGATACTGAGCTGTCCGCATAGGCAGTTACTGGAGGAGCAGTCATCTGTGCAGTTGCAGTGCTGAGAGGAAAAGGTAGGATGAGGGGAAGAGAAAAATCAGCACGTACATCCGATTTCATATAACAGTGAAGATCACGGCCTGCCAAGTGTGAAGTTTCTATGGCAACAGAGGTAAATACTAACAGAAAAGAAATGGTGTGGTTGAGGTCTACTACCTTTATTAAGAGGTTTCAGTTATAAGTCTTTGTGACACTACAGGAAAAAACACTGAGGGCAAAACACAGGTACCTGTAAGCACTTAGGAGGTATAAGTGCACAGCACTGTACCTATGTGTGTATAGTTTAACTCATAATGTACCAGTAAATGCTCTTTACCTGTAAGTGAGTAATGTTGCGGTCTATGTTCATGGCTGAGGTTTCACAGTTCTCAGAGATGTATTTGTAGTCAGATGGACAGTCTTCCTCGTCCACCCCATTCACACAGGGGATGGGCACATTCTCATAGCCCTGAGCCACATCGCTGTCAGAAAGGTGTGGAGGAAAAGATGTCAGTGGAGTACACTGTGCAATTTTCTACAGTCACAAACACTGAGCTGCCTACTATTGTTTTTAAAGTGTAAAATCAGTACTGTCTTGATTCAGATACATCTACATACTATTTTCACATAAGATGAGCATAACCTGCTCATAAATTACCATTGATTTAAATCAGAAAATTTGTCCCTGAGGCAGAAAAATGTCATTTCCCAAACATGCAAAACTGGGGCCTTATCTTTTAAGCATGGGGGGGGGGGAATCAAACACAAACTCAAGTACAGAACATCAGAACTATTACAGACACCTTTAAATAAAAAAATATTCAATCGATTGTGGGGTTCTTTTGTTGTTGTATGTTCAAACACTGATGTTTACTGCAAATATTTAGAATTGTAATGTATACTATATAAAGGGCACGGGCAAACTATTTTCAAAAACACAATGTAAAATATTGCTGTAACACTTCTTAAGAAGACAATTGTTGTACTTTCATCATCATGCATATAAACTGCTGAGCTATTCATGTTTCATTTGTGATAAAGGAAAATAAAATCACATAAAGTCATTGCTAATGATGCTGCCTTTCAAGAGAAAATAATGCTTTATCACTTCAAGTTTTAAACTGACAAGCAAAGCTTTACTTTGCCTTTTTAAATATGTTTTCGCAATCTGTAAAATTTTTTATTTGGCCTAATTATTATGATGGCTGAGTTTTATACTCGGATTAGAAATGAGATGCTGAAGAGCTGCACACAGCTCCAAGACACCTGATATATAAGAAAGAAGCCATGCTCTGTATTTGAGGAGGGGAGGCTGCTTGCTTTGTACAGTGTTCAACATTACTAAGGCTTATATTTTTTAATTGAAATATTTGTTCTCGTAAGCTTCTTCTCATAAGTGGGAGCTAATGCCTTGTTTGCAGATGTCAACGTACAAATTAGACATGGTTGTAAGTGCAAATTCTTGTTCTATAAGCATTTACTACACAAGATGAATTTTTATATAGAAAGCCATTAAAGAAAAACATGTTTGAAAGCAAATTAATAATAAACCTGCAGATGATCCTTTCCGTGCGCAACACTCGATTGGCTATCCCATTCCGCAGTTTCCTGTTAATCTGGAGTGACACCCAGACTGGTGAATCACTTCGTGCCAAGGAAAGTGGAGTGTCTCCTTCTCTATTCATAATGTCAATATCTGCCCCGCGCGAAAGGAAGAGCCTGGCAGAAAAAATGTATGCATTTTTTAAGACCATGTGGGCAGATGCAGAGGACAGAGGTAACTCCACAAGATTTACCATTTGATTTGTTGGAGTAGAACTTACGTTACACAATCCAGATATCCCTCCCGGGAAGCAATGTGAAGTGGAGTGTCACCATGTATGTTGACCGAGGACAGGGGACATCCAGCATTCAGCAGCAGCTCAGCAATCTCTACACTGCCAGCGAAGGATGCCCAGTGCAGACACACATTCATCTCCTGAGGAACAGATGGTTTCTTCACACACTCAAGACGATACAGGACTGGGTCACCTTCAGCATGTTACCACAATTTGACAGGCATTTTACGCAATCTTTACAGAAGAAATTCAGGTCTATGCTATTAGATCTACAATTGGGATAATTTCAAGGACCTGATTCAGCAAGCTGTTGGTCATAAATCCACCATGCTACCTGCTGCCTAATGTGAAGTCATCTATTCTTTTAGATGTATTTTGAAAAGAAAGAAAGAAAAAAAGAAGAAACAAAAACCTGTATCTGAGTTACAGAAGAACTGGACATGAGGTAGGAAACAAACGATCAGCATGTCCACAGTCTTCAAGTGACTAGACCCAAGAAAAACCAGAATCCAGTTTTTCATCACAATATCATAATATAATTCCCATAACTTGAAAAAAGCAGAGTGCTGTTTGCAGTAGAGAATCTATTCATTTTATTATTCAATTATTACACATATTTCATTTATTCTACTATCCAATTTTGTCATATGCCATGTTCAGTAAAAATAAAACCTTCTGTTTACATATAACCAGAATAATATATCAGAATGGTTTTTAAAAAAGATCAGACGTACAATATACTGCAATGAACGATCATCTGAATGACCAGACTTATCCTGCCAATTAGTACACTAATGTTAGGATGAAGTGTATTTACTCACGGCTGTGAACATGGGGGCAGCTGCTCTGAACTGACCTTGTCTTTGAGAGTCACATCAGCACCTCTGTTAAGCAGGGCTCTGATGACATCAATGTGTCTGTGCTCTGCTGCCCAGATGATGGGAGTCCAGCCCCCACTGTCCTGAAGGAAGATTTGGAAATGTCAGGGGTTAATTTCAGAAAAATTACTAGCAAGTTGGAATACTGAACTGCAGTGGAAACAGGGTGACTTTCTGGTCACTGCTGCCTTCCATCACTCTTTTTCTCACCTGTGCATTTATGTCCACCTGTCCTGTCCCAAGGAGGAGGTTGACAATCTCCAGGTTGCCCAGTTTAGCTGCATGGTGAAGACCAGTGGATCCATCATCCTCCTGAGCAATGGGATGAGTAAGCAAGACAGATCAAACAAGTATCATTTAAAATATGCATGGGGTCTAAACACATTTTGTTAAAACACATTCTGTGCATGAGTGTCGCAAGATCCCCTCAGCTATTCAGAGGTGTCACTTTGAAAAGTTGCACAAATGCCAACAAAGGGTGCTGCAGAAGCTGGGTACAAACTCACTGAGTGATAAACGCAGGCTCCACTTTGGATCAAATACCGCACTACGTCCACATGGTTGTTAACTATGGCCTCAAGTAGAGGTGTCCTTTGTGCCTTGTCTTGGGCATCCACTTTAGCTCCTGCCTGAAAGACAAATGCCAAAAACACAGGTAGATGTGACTTTGAGTACAGCATTTTATGTTGAATATAAACATATACTTTATTTTCCTTCCAGTCTTGTGCAAGAAATATGGATCATAAAGGTGCCTAAAAAACTATAGTTGAAACTTGGTCATTTAAAAATTCCTGAATGTATTATATGACTATATGTTTTTTTTTTTTTTAAATAAAAAAAAAAGTACATTTCTATTGTCAATTTCTAGTCTGCTGTTAGTATGAATTTAACATCATAAACAACACAGCGTAGATATATAATCCATTGCTTTTTCCACTGGAGAGGTCAAAAGGTCTATGTTACCTGCATAAGCAGATAGCAGATCTCCAGCAGGCCTCTCTGAGCAGCAGCATGAAGAGCACAGCGTCGGTTCTGGCAGTCAGACTGGTAGGCTGGATCAATACCCTCCACTGGAATCAAGGGAAAAGTGACACAACAATTTATTTTTTATTTTCTTTACTCCTATCTGTTCAGCGTTAACACAGGGTTAATATGGAAATGTGAAGAAAACATTCCATCGTGCACTCACACACCACACCAGCCAGAGAAGCGACAAGAGACTCACTGAGCATGAGCAGGACTTTTTGAACTTCCCCTTGCTTGGCGGCTGGGTAGAGCTGTCGAGGGTGGAACCTCAGCTTCTTCCTCCTGACCAGCGAAACATGTATCAGCATACTGTAAACATGAACTCAAGGTACTGAGTCCTCCTTTTGTTAACCTCCCCTGGCACTGAAGTCAGTGACATCACTCCTAACTCACCTCTCAGTGTCCTGAGTCAGTATAGCTTTCTGCAATGTTGCCCTGCTGACCCCAGGAGGCAGTGCACTGGGGCAGACAGGCTTTCCATTTGGAAGGCAGAGAGAGGGCCCCACGCTGTCCACTCCACCTTCACCTGGGGGTGCACTGTCAGCACTCCCTCCTGACCCAGACTGCTTTTGCTCAGGGTTACGTCTCACTTCACCACGGCCACGCATCCGCGCACTGGCAGCAACAGAGTAAACACAATATAAAAATTAAACAGAGTCCTATATTTAAAGCAGTGAGATACACTTAGACACATATATTAAATTATTAATTTCTAGATGGGGTGTTTCATATCATGTATTACAGAATAACAGTTAAATATGTTAGTCACTAACTCCACTATAATTTCACATGCAATGAAACCTGCAAGCCCACCTTGTGGGTGCCTCAGACCTCCTCCCTCCTTCAGGGATTCCCGACAGAGATGATGAGAGAGGAGGAGGGAGAAAAGGTGTGGTGGTGGAGGCAGACGCAGTAACAACAGTTGCTGTGGATGAAGTTGCAGGTATGGTAACCTCCTGTGCCTCAGATGCATCCTCTCCACAGTGTGGGCAAAAGAGCATCCCCCCCAAGCCCAGGCCACGGTCTCGCCCACCACCCAAGACAGACACGCAGCTGCGGTGGAAGCGGTGTGCAATGCGCATGTCAGGGCAGCACTCCAGAAATGTTCCCTGGACCAAGACAGAGAGAAACTTGTTAATTAAACTTAAAAAAACAGACTCAAATCCTTTTGAGATTTGCAGTTTAAACTAACCTTATAAGAATAAGCCATTTCAAAGAAATGCAAATATTTATTGTGACCATTCAGAAAATCAGCATACATGACATTTCACAATACAGTGGATGTATATGACCAACTATACTGTAACACAATCCCCTCCCTTGACCCACAAACAGAAAGAAACCAAAGGCCAGGCCCTACCGTGATGCAGAAGTACCCGCAGCCTGGGCAGCAGTGGTGCTGGACCATGTGAGAACGATGGTTCTCACAGAGCACCATGAGAGACACCCTGCTGGATGGTCGCATGGTCTCCCCCTTCACTATCATATTGGTACAGCCTACTAGCTGTGGCAGGAAGAGGAGAGAAGATGCATTCTCATGTTATTGCTAAAAGCATGATAACACCAGCTGAGACAACTGAGCAGAAAAAGAACCCTGTCAGACCAAACCTCTCCATTGATGCTTTCAGTGGCCATGCAGAGCCGGCCTCCCCGTCCACTCAGGCTGTCCACTCGTGGTGCCTCCATCCTGCAGCTGCACAGTGGCAATTCCTCCAAGCGCTCTGTTTCGCCACCCTCACTGTCCTCTGCTTTTGAGGAGAGGAAATAATCTCTCAATCCATAATCAGAAACAAAGAAATCCACAGACAGGGACAGGTAGACAGATACTCACCTTGGTGTGGAGAGAGTGTGAGGCTGTCAGCTGCAGAGATGTCCAGTGATCCCAGGGGGACCTCTGTGTATTCACTTGACATTCCAGGAGCATTCTCTACTCCTGCTGCAGATGCTGATACTGCTGCTGGTTAAAATTCATTATCACGTACGCTGAAATTAATTTTTAATCCAGTGCAAAGATCTGATACCTTTTCTAAAAATGTTTTGTAAATACATTTCTTTTTGCCTTGTTATTCCATTCCTATTCTGAAAGGTTTTTGGCCAGTCAAATTGAACAGGTTCAGGATTGATGTCAGTTTCTTACGTTCTTCAAGCTCCACTTCCATTTCTTCCACCTCAACTTGTTCCCTACGCCTCTTGCCCCGCCCAGGTCCGATCCAAGGGGATGTACTGTCTCCTTTCTTCTGCAAAGACCCTGAGCTCTATGGACCACAGAGAGCAGAAAAACAAAGTCCAACCTAAATCTGCACAGTTAGTAAACATTGCAACTGCAATGTCAGCACAGACAAGAAAAAGGTTATTCAGCTATACTGTTCTGTGTCAAGAAATTTGACCCGTTAAGGCAAAATAATGACACTCCAAAATTAGTCAGAGCACAAACTCCTGAAACATTGTTGGTAACAAAGCAGCTCACTTACTCGATCAGTCAGGTTTCCAGATTCTTCTTCATCCCCTTCACTCAGCTGCACTTCAATGCCACCATCTCCAGACTGTGGAGGACAACTGTTAGTCTGATGTAATCGTGAATAGCCAATATACCAATAATATGTATAGAGGTAGGTAGTAATGAGCCACACTTACTCTGTTACTTGCATTCAAGTAAATTTCTGGTAAAAGTATATTGTCGTTTTAAAACAATGATGTTTTACTTTTAGTCAAGTACTTTTCACCATTTCTGTCATACTCATCTTGTTACTTTTTAACTTTTTAAAGTTCATTATTAATTTTCTTGTTAACTTTCATGTCTACACATTAAGGCACACAGACATTTCATCGGTTTTAAATTTTCTTTTTCACTCTAATTGCCCAAGAATTTTGGTCTTCCCCTGCTATGGCTTGACTAGAGGGAGTCTGAGAGCGGCACCTTGCTGTCAGAGTCGCCTCGCTCACGTGATGTGTAGTTGTTGAAGAATGGGGGTAGCTCTTCGTCTTCTGCATCCTCATCCCAGTCTGCCAGCCAATTAGCCTGCTGCTCTGGTCCACACTCTTTTCTTACAGGGGAGACGTCATCCGTCTGGAAGGTTTACATTTCACTGAATTATGTTAAAGGAATTTACGATTCATTTTCAGTTCTTTCTGTATGCTTCCCAATACCCCACCATCATCACCTCTCTCTCTGCCCCCACACTTTTCTCAACCTTCTTTGCTGGTATCGAGTCGGAGTCCGATGCCACTTTCTTCCTCTTTCCTGCCAAGAATATCAGATAATTAAGACTCCAGCCCACTTACACAATGCCCCCTCTCCGCTCAACTAGACTAGAGTTTTGAGTTTGAGTATTGAAGCATACAGAACACTGTCAATTCAAGCAAAATGAATACATTCATTCTCCATTAACCAGTCTAATTTGTTGCTGAAATCAACTGAATACTGATGTGTAAAATACTGCATATAAATTTTTTTTAAAAAAGCAGTTTATATGGTATGCTTCTATGGATGGATGCGATGTGGATGGACTGGACTGAGAAAGACAACAACAATGGCGTTAGGTAGAGGAGTGGGAAGCGGGTACTCCAAAGACCTCTGAACAATATTGACTGCTTTCACAAGTCAAACTTTTCCCTACATACATTCATGCACAAAATTTTTGCCCAACCTGAGTCGCCTGCAGTTGTGGAGCTGGTGTTGGGTTCAACAGGATCAACAGGTACAATAGGTGATGCTATACACCTCACCTGGGTGGAAAGCATTGAGGTTGTGTTTTTTTTTTTTTTTGCTTACTGCGGGTATTCATATTCTATAAACTTGTTCAAGCAAGCTTGGTTTCTTTTCTTGCAGCAGTACATGGATACAAGTGCATAGCAGAAACTCCACATAACCTGAGAAAGATTCCCCTGCTGGCTGTGAATAACTTACCTGTGTTGGAGGCGGCCTGTTCATGGTCTTGCGAGCACGGTGGACTTTGGGCTGTGGGGTAGCAGAGGAGGTGGATGAGGAGGCAAAGGGGGATGTGGTAGTTTTACCAGCCTGCCCCGACATACTCATCTTTGCTCGGCCAGGAGACAAGGACAAAGTGGCAGGAAGAGTCTTTGTGGCATGACCTGCAAAGGTTGCCAGCAAACAGTCAGTTAAAACAATTGAGACAGAACACTGTGTGTGCTGAAACACTGGGGGATGTGTACACAGTGTGCAATAATTGAACTGCAGCACTACCAATAACACCCATTTACCCATCAGACCTTTCACAGATGCTCCAGCTTTGTCACCTGTCTCTCCACCTTTTACTCCTTCTTTTTCAGCTTCTTTTATCGATGACAACACCCCCCCCATGGGTCTTGTTTCCTCAGGAACTGTTGCAGTACTATGAAGCTCACCTGGGCAACACACAGTGTGACCGTGTCAGTTTTTGGCCTACACACTTGAGTCTGCATCTCTGCAAAACATGTTGGCAAAAAATTACTGTATTCTTTTCGTCTGTTAAACGCCAGCCTTCAAATTGATATTAAACAGCAGATTTAGAATATTTCTTCCTCTCACCTACTGTAGCTGATGGGACTGAACTGCAGTAGTATATTACTGGACTGCTGATTAAATTTATACATTTTAGTCACAATAATAAAAACCCACTTGTCCAATGCAGCATCGAGGTGGACCAAAGCCCATCCCAGAAGCACAAGGAATGACGCAGTGTACAGCATGCATGGGATGTCTAAAAGCTGGGGTTTGCAATACATATTTTAAAAATGTTTGTTTATGCATAGCTACATATTGAATGAGGTGCTTTTTGTATTGATAGCAGGTAATATGGATACTATATTTTGTAGTCAGCATTGCAATGTTCCTTTAAACCACTGCAACATTAAACTGTACAATGTTTCCCTTAATGGGAAGCTGAAAAAAGGTGGTAAATAACACTGGCTGACTTATCATTGTTGCTATTACACTGTAAATTGTGAAACAATGCTTTTATTTATGAATATTATTTTGTAGCTTACATGTCACTTATTTGCTTCAAGGAAACTGTCTTTAACTATTATAGTTTTTACTGACCCAGTTCTCTCCATGTTCATGTGGGTTCTGGTCACAGTCCAAAGTGCAGTGTTTAGGATGAATTTGTGATTGTGTGCATGAGGTTCTGAACACAACAATAACATGGAAATTCCACAGTCAGAGCTGGATTTGAACCCCAGATCCGATGTCACAACCAAACACTGTGACCATCAGTACTCCTTGCTTTGCCAGCATACTGCCTTACAGCACCCTGATCATTTTTGGCAACAAGTTCGCAGCTGAAAACAACAGTTTTAATTATAATTTCCTGTAAAATTTTAATTTGTCATTTAGTTTTAAAATGTGTGCTGTTATTAACTCTTTTGCCGTTTTATTTATCTGACACCTTTGTTCTCAAGTTGTATTAAGCCTGTACTGAGGACATTTTCTTGGACCCAAACATGCAGAGTTATCCGTGTGCTCTTACCTGCATCATCTGTCGCACTGGTGTGCCTCACATCTAGTTGTTGATCTGATACATTATTCTCAGACCTTCCCTGTTCTTTAAGAGGCACCTTAAAAAGAGAATAAGCAATATGTCAGGCAGGACAATATTGGTTGTTGCTCCAAACAGGAAGGAGAGCGGTTCTGTTATTGCAGACCTTAGTAAGGTCTTTAACCCAAAATGCCTCTGCAAAAATATTTGACTGAAAAAATGGTTAAATATCCACATGAATTTGAGCAATACATGTTATACTCACAAAACAGTGATTTAAAAAGAACTGCAATGAAAAGATGGCTTCTTACTACACACATCTCTGAGGGAACAAATCCTCACCAAATGTAGAAAGTTTTGGCTTCAGCAGCCACGTGTCTAAATAGAATTTTAAATATATTGTACATAATATTTGCTTTTAAACCATCGGCTCAATGTAACGCAAAACTGACTGGTTTATCAAATATGGGAATAATAAACAAAACACCAAGAAAAGAGTGAGTGCACACCCCATAATGCCGTGGCCATTTCCTAAAGTGGGAACAGAGACAAAATTCCTCAGTGGGTATAAAATTCAGTTTTAACCCAGTAATGTGTCGGGTGACAAGCTGCAATGACACAACGACCCCCGCCAGCTTCCTATCTGTCCACCTGAGTCTGTTTACTACCTGTAGCTTGGAGACTACAGGAAAACAGCGTATAAACCAAAGAAGCCAGTCGCGGTGACCGGCGATGCACATGCATTATTCATCTCTATTCATGCCGAGTGCTGCACAACACTGACGCTGGGAGACGAAATATTTGGCCCGCACGACGCCTGCGGGAACGGCACCGCCGCAGCACAGACCCATGTGCTGAGGACGGCTCGTCTGAGGCTCACGGACGCGAAGCCCCGCACGACCCCCCTTTCACCGGCATTAAGCTACTGCTAAAGAGCCGAAGCGCACTGAGGAGCGAGCTGTGCGGAAGGGGGCTGAGCAACCATGCCTTGTTACAGCGCTTACACGCATCTCTGGAAAAGTGAAAGGGAATGCCTTCAACTCGGAGTTACGAGGGGCTTCAGCTGCCATGAATACCCTTAACTGCGTTTTGTGCTCCCCTACCTCGGCACAGCGTTCATCCGCCGACATGACCGCCGACCCACAGCGAGAAGCTCGGCTGTTGCAGAGTGACGTCACGTGCGTCTCCGTACGTTGCCCGCCCCTTCGGCCTCGGACCGGCAAAAAGGCCCAGAAACGTGCGTGTGACGTAACGCGACGACGTGCGATCCCCGCCTCTTCGAGCGCTGGGGCCGAATCGCGAAAACGTGCGTATGACGTCAGGTGCGTGAACGTGTGCGCCCCTCCCCTGCCACTACGGACCGGCCCTCAACGCCGGAAGCATGTGCGAAGCTGGTTGCGCTGCTTCTGGAGAACAATGACCTGAAGATGTTATCAGGAAAAATCACTTTTCATCCTAACCTGTACAAGCCATTGTGCCTCGGGCTCTCATTTCATTTTACATTTTGCAGGCATTGGCAATACTGCTTCCTGCTTCTTCCGGGATCAGAGTGCTGTTTACACTCTTGACCACCTCTAAACTAGGTCCAAGTACAGAAGCCCCACGAAAAGCCAGTTGTAACACACAAGTTAGCATGTTGCCAAGGAATACACAGTCAAAAGCTCCTAAAAGTGAACCCCAAAGTGGCACGTGGTTTGAATGAAGAGATGCCACGAAACGTTTACTGTAGGTTAATGCAAAACAGCGAAAATATGTTCAGTTCACGGGCTGAACGCGATCGGATCGTGGAGTGCGCAGGTACTGCGTGAAGCGACACTCGCCAGGTGTGTCTTCAACGCGCCTGTGTGTGCGTGTGTCCGTGTCGCATGGCGCTGCGTGTGTCCGCCTTCCCCTTTAAGATGTGGCCAGCTCACGCCGCGCACGGGGAAGTGTGTCTGTGAACCGGTGGAAACTGGACCCCCCGACAAGTGCTGCCGGTGCGACCCGCTTCGCTTTCCAGCCACTGTGCTCCGAGAGCCCGCTTCTGCCTGGAAACGCACGCCGGTAGTCAGCGTGAGTCGGGCCGAGACTTAACACAAGTAAGTGCCGTGTGCGGAACGTGTATCCGAGCAGCGGCGGTCAGGGTCAGACCAGGGAGGTCAGGGTGGCTCTTTGGGAACAATAACGATCGTTAAAAACACGTGTTTTTGTGGTCAGAGTCCTCGGGTTGACGGACACCGAATGTCTTTGGCTTTTTCTGTTCATCATCATCATCATCATCATCATCACCATTATTATTATCATCATTATTATTATTATTGCTATTTTGTTGATCGGATCACAGCTGTTTTCTCCGTGTCGAGCGCTGAGCAGCAACGCGGCGGCCGTCGATCGACAAAGGCAGGTAAATGGGAAGGCTCGCGTGCGTGGTCGAGCGCGCGCGCGAGGACCGCGTTTCGTGTGGTCGCGCTCGCGCGTTGCTCCGTGCTGTGGTGCGCGCGCGGCCACCTTTTGTGTCTGGCGTGCGACGGCGGCCCCCAGCACGGCTTTGGCCGCCACTGGAAACGGGTCCGAGCCCGTGTGTGGGTGGTGAGGGGGTCGACAATCTCCTCGTTTCTGCCCTGCGGGGGATCCAGTTCGAGCCTTGCGGAACGAGTCGTGCTGAGATGCCGCCTGAAGATAAACCGCAAAACAAAGCAAACGCGGGCTCCTGGCTTTGCGTGGCTGCGAATGTGCGTTCGGCTCGTTTTTAGGAGTAGTCCTCCGCGGTTGGGGGTGCTCCTCCGCAACTTTTACTTAAGATGTAGACACGTTGTACACCTTATAGCGAATATGCTGAAAAAGAGAAATAAGTTGGCTTTCCCGTCATTGTCACTTCTGTTCCCACTTTGCAGACACATAAACACACAGGGTTCGTGCAAACAGTTGCACAAGAGTGCACGCTGATTCCAGAAATAGTTCCTGTTCCATGTTTGCGACAGAATACTGTTACTCATATTTGCTAAATTGTATCAAATGCAGTTCTAGATTACATCTCGAGTAATAAATATTAAATTAGATTTTTATGCAATTCCAGTGCATCTCTTTTCTGTCTGCTCTGCAGGAGAATGGAGGTGCTGTGTTTCCGACTGCCGGGTCACGGCGATGCCACCCTGCAGAACATGAACACCCTGCGCTCGCGGCAGCATTTTTGCGACATCACCATTGTGGCCAGTGACCGTCAGACTTTCCGAGGTCACAAGGTTGTGCTTGCGGCCTGTTCGCCCTTCCTGAGAGACCAGTTCCTGTTGAACCCTTCTTCTGAACTGCAGGTACAGTGACTGCTGTGCAGAGCCTCCACCCTGTGTGTGTTCTGACACTGACTCTCAAGGGACGCCTGCAACGATAATGGCTCATAACTGAGGCTGCACACTCTTGCACATAACTGTTTGACATCCATCCATTGGCAATAACCTTTTGCCCAAAGCAGGGTAGTGGTGGTTTTGATTCTATCCAAAAAGTATAGTACATGAGACAGAGTAACCCACGGACAGGATGCTAGACCATCACTGGGTGATCACACTCATACCTACAACGATTACAGGTGATTTAGTCGCCAGTTCACCTGAAACCAGAGCAGCTGGAAGAAACCTGCACAAACATGGGAACAACATGCAAACTCCACACAGACGACACTGCTACAGTTGGAAAAAAAACGTTGCAAACCCTTTGCAGTTACCTGGATTTCTGCATAAATTACTCATAAAACAAGGCCAACTAAGCTTAACCAAGTCAGAATAATAGGCAAACATAAAAGCTGCTTAATGTAATGGCAAACAAATAATTGTACTTCCTGTCAGTACTGAATATACAATTTAAACAATCACAGTCCAGGTTCAGAAAAGTATGTAAACCTCAGGGGTAGTCACTTCAACAAAAATGATTTGGAGTCAGGTGTTCCAACCAGTATAATAAGTGTGTGTTGTCGAGGTGTCCTGTCTTATAAAAAAGACTCAAAAGTCAGGTTACTGACAGTGTGCTTTTTTTAAAGATCTGTTTATGTGCACCATGCTTTAATCAAAACAACTTTCAGAGGATTGTATATGAAGAACTGTAGAGATGCATGAAGCTGGAAAAGGCTGAAAAAGCATCTATAGCAACCTGAGAGTTCCTCAGTTCACAGTAAGACAAATTGTGTACAAATGGAGGAAATTCAGTACTGTTGCTGCCCCCTAGGAGTGGGCATCCTGCAAAGTTCACACCAAAAGTACAATGTGCAATGCTGAAGGATGTGAAAAAGAACCAAAGGGGAACAGCAAAAGACCTGCAGGAATCTGTAGAATTCACTAAGGTCTCTGTTCATGTGTTCACTATAAGAAAAAGACTGGACAAGAATGGTGTTTATGGATGCACATCAGAGGAGGGACTTGATGCTGCTAGTCTCAAGTTTCCAAAAGACCACTTAGATGTTCCACAGCCATTCAGCAGCAATGTTGTGTGGACAAAAGAAACAAAAGTTGAAATTTCTGGCAGAAATGCACACCACTGTGTTCAGAGAGAAAAGGGCACTGGACACCAAAACCTGATCCCAACTGTGAAGCATGATGAAGGGAGCATCATGGTTCGGACCTGCTGAGGACTGAAGAGGGCCGTTCGTGTAGGGTATCCCACAAATATTGAACTGAAACAGTTTTGTAGGGAGGAAGGGTCTAAAATTCCTCATCACTGTTATGCAAGTCTGATCAGCAGCTACAGATGTCTCTGTGTTTGCTGTGCCAGTACTTTTATCTTCTCTGAATGGGTCCGGGTAGTGCACACATGAACGTGGCTGCAATTTTCTTTATCCATCAGGTGTCCGTGCTGCACAGTTCCAGTGTGGTTTGTCAGCTGCTTCAGTCATGTTACACTGGCATACTGCAGTTCAGCCCCAAGGAGATAGTCAACTACCTGACAGCTGCAAGCTACCTGCAGATGGAACACGTGGTGGAGAAATGTCGGGGAGCCCTGAGTCAGTATCTACAGCCCAGGGTGCCGAGTCCCTCCGGGGTCAGTTGACATATATTTGTTGTGCGGCTTTGCGGAAAACTTTTTTTTTTCTTAACTTTTTCTGGTGTGAATACGTGTACACATAACAGTAGGTTTAGGAATTCCGTGCTCTAAAATGTCTTTTTAATGTGTTGGGAAGGTGATCTAACTATGCGTACATGTAAAAAGCGCTGATTGGTGTGGTACTGCTAAGCAAGCTTTGTCTCTTTCAGCAAACTTAAGTCTTCCTTTCAATCTTTTCACTTTTCTGTCAAGACCATAAAACTGGAGGAGAACCCGTCTTCACCACTGTGTGAGGGGGGGCGCCATCTTTCACGTGTCAAGTCCCCCCCTCCAAGCCAGCTAGCTCCGCTTGCACCTCCCAGCCATCGAAATTCACAAGCCTGTGTAGACGTACACACCCAGAGTGACCTGCACAAGGATAGCCCCATAGGTGGGAGTATCTCAGTGCTTAAGGTACTTCTTCTTGTGTACATAATGTGCTTTTGTCGTGTATAACTGTACAACCGTTAAGTTGCAAATCATTTTGCAAACCAAATAACATGCGCCATCCTAGGTAAAGCCGGCCGGCCCCTCCGAAGAGTTTGAGGAAGAGGAAGAAAGGGAAGACTACGAGGTGTTCCAGGTTTGCATAGAGGATGATGAAGAAGGAGTGGAGGACAAGCAAGGGGAAGATGATGCAGGACAAGTAGGAGGTGGGACAGCAGCGTCCCTGGACAGCCATTTCCAGGAAACAGTGGTAGATAGAGAAAAGGGTTGTGATGGAGAGGGGGAACAAATGGGAGACCACATGAGTGGAGGAGTGGGAAGAGAGGGATATAGAATGTGGAGAAGGAAGCAGGGGGATCAACGAGGCAGCAAAGTGAGAGGGTTTCGCCACAGAAAACGCCAAGTGTACAGAGAGAGGAGGCTACCTAGCCAACACTTTCAAGATGAATGGCACGTGCCAATAACAGAGAATATAATGGGCAACTATGGGTTAGTTCAGTCTGACATTAATCATGGAGCAACTAAGTCTGCTTCTTCAAGTTATTTCCCCAGCTGTGATCTCAGCCAAACAGGAGCAAACCGACTTCCACGGGTTGGCTATGGAATAAGCGCAACCCGGGCAGATATTATAGCAGAAGAACATGGGTCAGATGACTCACCAGCTCATTTTGGACTCAGCAATAGTGGGAACCAGGATATAGGGATTCCATCAACTCGGGAGGAGTCAGAGTCAGAGTCGGTAGCTGTGGTGGGGTCTACTTCAAGTGGGGGTCCTGTTTCCTGCGATCCCTGTGGTCTCACGTTTCCTTCGCCAGAGTCCCTGACCCTGCACGCCCGCTCTGCCCACCCCTTATTTGTGTGCCCTCGCTGTGGCAAGCAGTTCAACCATGCCAGCAACCTCAACCGGCACATGAGCATCCACCGGGGTAACAAATCCCACTGCTGCCACCTGTGCCACAAGACGTTCACGCAAAAGTCTACATTGTGCGACCACATGAACCTGCACAGCGGCGAGCGACCGCACCGCTGCTCCTACTGCCAGGTGCGCTTTGCTCACAAGCCTGCCCTGCGGCGTCACCTCAAGGAACAACACGGAAAGACTACTGCACAGAATTGCATGGAGGCTCAGAGGGAAAGGGAGCGAGAGGAGGGCGGAATGTGACAGTTTGTTTTTGATCTGGCCACCTGTTCACTGCTCGCTTTGCGACTCTGACTTCTCGAAAACAATCGCTTCCTGTGCTCAGACGAGAGCTGTGCTGAAGCTAACAGAGAGCAAAATATCACTGTGGAAGGTAACCAGGAGAAGATGGTGGTAGAGGCTAAGGGTAAGGCTATCAGGAGTAGGGGAAGACAGAGGGACATCAACTAAAATCAAAATTTCATGCCTGAGTTCATTTACAGAAGATGACCATTGCTAATTTCCAGAAAATGAACCTGTAGACACATTTTCTGGACCGTAATGAAAGTTTAAAGCTCTGCACCTTATAACCTGGAATTCAACAAATACAAACCCTTTTTTGTTACCAGTGAATACATCAAATTCTCACCGATTACAAAGGAATTCTGCAATTTAAATATTTTATTAGAATACCATGAATTCATTGTTTTGTTGCATATTTAGCCCACCGTATGTCCATTTCGATGTATTCATGCTTTTTTTGATAACTTGTCTTAATGCAGGGTGCGAGTGGTCCTTAGAGTAATTTTGACTTTGTTTTAGTTTTTATCTTTTTAGCACTTATATACTGAAGAGTGCTGTGTAGATACAAACCCAGTGCTGGGTCAATATGGGGTACAATACATGGTGTACTGCTTTCCTGCCATGGGAGGTTTCAGCCTACTTTGGTGATCCATTTTACTTTTACTTACTAAGTGATTTCCTTGAGATATTTCCAATGATCCATTTGTAACTCAGTAACCCAACTCTCTGCAGTACTGTTATTGTCTATTTAACAATTGCACTGGTTGTGAACATAACCAGGACTATCTGTACAACTAAGTGATGTGGTTGGATTGTAAATTGACATCTTATGTCTGTATTGGCCCACCATGGGTTGCTTCTAACCCAGCATTTTTTTTGAGCATTGGCCCCCTTTTAAAAGTGATGCAGATACCAACAGTTGAGAATTCTATATGGTCTTGTGTGTTGAAAGTCTATACAGAGCCAAACAGAACTGACTGACTGTTTTATTTAGATTCTGAGGAAAACCATGGTTGACCTTTGTATGACTTGCACGTAGCATGAGAATTTGTAATGTAAAAATTCCAGTCAAGTAATTGAGAGCTCAGTCAGGGGAAAATTTTGTGCACTGTGGCTCACAAGGACCAGGTTCTAATCTCATGAACACTTAGTCAGCAGTCAGCAGCATTGCAGAATGTGACTCCACATAAAGTGAGAACATTTGATGTATGTGTATAAATTAATTGAACATTTAAGTTGCATTTGCATAAGAACAAAAAAGTGCATTTTTAACATGGGCATGGTATTCAGGTGCATGTAATGAAGAGCTGTGGTTGGTGGTGAAAAGATTTTGTAGAGCAGTGCACAAGTGTCAGCATTGCAGTATCGCATGCCTTAGCAATATGAATATTGTGGTAATTCATATTGCAATATTTATGGTTTTTCTGCATATCACTGTACCGTAAATACTGTATACGGGCCAGCAGCGAGTGTAGAGTTTAGGGATGCTGACTTCTCAAGCGAAGGTGCCTGGTTTATATACCACTGCACGTGACTGCTGTAGTGCCTTTGAGCAAGGCATTTACCCTGAATTAACCCAAATAGAATATCATGCTATATAACTTTAAGCAGAAGTCTGTAATCATTTATCCTGCATTTTAGTACTTTGTACCAGTTTCAGCTGACTACAACTGCCAAGGCTGTCACTATTCCACACTTAAATTGCCAAACCCTGCATGTTCCACATTGCTACAAGGTATGATTCATGTTTCTACCTAAATAGCTACTGCAACTGAAAGCATAACTTTCTAAGTGCCATTTGGAGCAGTGAAGCAAAACCATGTGCAGCCGCTAGCTGATTTAGTCCCTTTCCCGACCGACCGATGCCCAATGCCAAACCTAAGTTGTGACCGATTCAATTTGGTCTTAAACTGATCTGGGGGTCCAGCTCAAAAAGATCTCTTCTATGAGCTGAGGTATTCCAGGGACAAAAAGAGTATGATTTTAAATATTTAAACATTTTGTAAAGTTCTTGTAGACATGGTGTTTTTCATGTGGTAATCGAGGTCCTCTATTTTATGTCCCCATGAAAAGGGCATTACAACAAGGACAAAACACACACCTCCTCTGCCCCTCTCCTCCTAGATCAAGTCATATTTGCACGAGGCAAAGTTTTATTTCATGGACCTGTTTTTTCATCAAAAGTAATATAATGTAGACACCTTATGTAAATGACCTCTGATAAATCCAGTTTTTGAGAGTGAAATTCTAAATAAAAGTGAAATTTGGACTTGAGTAAGCAATTGAGGCAAGAAAAAGTCTGACCGTGCATTTGTGTTTCAGTGCCAATGGTGTGTAATTGGCTGGATGGCTAATGAAGAGTAGACCAAAACTACATGTATTTACAATAAATTTTAGAGATACCAAAGATTGATATCGATAAACAGGGAAGAAAAAAGGTCAGATGCTAATAAACTAAATGTCTGAGTGCAATGGTAGAACCTCAAAAAAGCCTGCATATCTATATTTTTTATGTAATTTACCACTTATTCATGAAGACATTCAGAAAGAGACTTTTTGCTATAAAGTCAAAACTACACTGTTGTAGTGGAACACTGTACTGTAATGGAAACAGGTCAGTAAAGGTGTCTGTTGCCCTTAAGAAGAACAGATCCCAAAAAGACCCTCTTTATACCTTAAGGAAAATGCTAACCAAAAATCAGAATATGCGTCAATCTGCACAAAATATGTTAAAAATAGATTTCTTATTTCAAAGTTTCTATGAGTCAAATGTGTGACTTAAAAGACCATATTCAAAAACAGAACATTCATTTTTAATCAATCAATTGCAAAAAAACCCCATAGAAACAAAGTTCATCTGACAGTTTGTTTCCATCAAGATTTAAATAAACAAGGCTGATATCAAAAAGACTAACAACTACACTTTCAGCTACACATTAATAACTTGAACATTGTGGAAAAATGTATTCAAAGTGAACCTCAAGCAAACACTAAAGCTAATTTACATGAACTATTTTTACATATTTATGTGGCGATGCAGTTCCCCTACTTCGTACACGTCTCAGAGAAAGTCTTCACTGTATACCACCTGGTTCCGCTTGTCTCGGTAGGAGCCCTTTGCGCTGTTTTGCACAGCTGTTGAAGAACAAAGGAAAGGGACAGAGAAAGACATATTAATCTCAAAATGACAGTAAAAAGTATGGTGACGAAGGACATTGTTGTGTATCCTGGATGTTGGCAAGTCCCTGCAGGAGCTGTGCTGTTGTACCCTAAGTACTTAATACTGAATACCAACATACCCAAGGACGCCCAGAGGGACTTTCCTGTCGCTGCTTCCAACATGGGCTGTTTCCGGGCAATGCTGACTTTAATTGTTGTGTCACCCACTGTGGTGCCATTGAGCTGACGTGCAGTGAAGAAGAGGAAGTAGAACGTTATAAGATATATTGAGAATAATGGGGCGGGGGGCAATACATCAGCATAAGCAAAATGGGCAGGAAAACCAACCTCAGCAACAGCCTGGTCTGCAGACTCCATCTTCTCAAAGGTAATGAAGGCACAGCTGGAGAAAAACAGGAAATGAGAGACTAGTGGCAGAAAGCATGGCACATAGATGCACACAAATGTCCCTGTGTTCATGTGCTCCTGGCTTCACTCTGGCATACAATGCATCTGTTTTAAGGCCAGGACACTGGAATCCTACTTCCATGGCTGTGTGACACTGCTAAACTTCCTCTAAAGGTCGGTTTTGCTCCATAATCCAAATACAGAAAGGAAATACACAGGAGAAAAAGAGCATGAAAAAAGCAACATGTTTTTCAATGTTGGGCATCTGTCTAGATTAAGATGCCAGATTTAAAAAAGTAATGCAAACAAGCAGATAAAACAGACTGATTTGGCACCACAACTCTCTAGATACATTCCTGGTTTCCAACGTACTTGCGAAGAGAATCCATGGACAGATCAATGATGTTGCCGTGTTCAGAGAAGGCAGTACGTAGGCTGTCCTCCACCAGGGCAGCGCCGTACACGTACACTGTATTTCCTTTCCTTACACCCCTTCTCTCTGGGTACGAGTCTGACCCTGTATAAAGACAAATAATTAAGCTTTATGTTTCAGCAACGTAACACAAAGAACGAATGTAAAGGAATGTACTGGAGTGAGAGGTAGCATGCACTTACGTCGGAATGGAGCGTCCCGTTCCCGTTCCCGGTCTCTGTCTCTATCCCTGTCCCTTTCTCTGTCTCTCTCTCGGTCTCTTTCCCTATCCCTGTCCCTTTCCCGATCACGCTCTCGGTCTCTGCCTCTGTCCCGGCTCCTATCCCTACTCCTGTCACGGTCACGGTCTTTGTCCCTATCCCTCTCTCTATCTGCATCCCGGTCCCGATCTCTATCCGTCTCACGGCTGGAGAAAGAGGAACTTCCTCCATCTTCATCTTCACGGGAACGGTGAGCTGAGCTCACAAAGCTGCAAAAGAGGATGATGGGTCAGAACAGAGTAGCATGCCACACAATAAACATACTGCCATTCTCTGCTCAGGGAAGTCGCTCACCTTTCATACAGAGATTTTCTGTGGGTTCTTTTACTGGACTAGAAGTAAAAACAGAATCGGAACTGAACCTTAGTGAATTTGTATAACTACATTAAATAGAAGAGACAAACTGTAGTCTATCAGTCAGTACCTCAGATGGCTCTTCATCTGTAGAGATGCTCCTTTGGAATGGCAGGAAGGCTGGGACAGGACCTTTCTCTGGGTCCTGGGTACATCAAGACAGGGACAGACTATCTGTATTGCTCATTTATGAACAAGATGTCCCCAATGTGTCTGCAGAGTGTTCATTGAGTTACTGTACTGTGTCCAGAACTTGATACCTTGAGTTTCCCCTCCAGGGTGCGGGAACGTTTGAAGCCAGAGTTCTTTGTCTCAGACTTTATGGCACTGATGGCCCCAGATTTGATAAGCATCTTGGCCTGCTCTGTGGCAGTTGCCGTATCTAGTACCGGCTGGTCTGACAGTGCTGAAGGAAGGGAAGGAGAAGGACACGCAAGTCCACATGGGAACTGTGAACACTTTTATTTAGCAATGACAGCAAATAACTGGGAAAATATTGGCTGGAGGTTGACAAATAAGTCACAGAAACAGAAAAAACAAGTACAGCAGTTACTTACTGCGTTTGAGTCCGCCTTGGTTTGTCTGGTTGGTGGAACTTTGCTTCTTCAAAGCCAGCAGAGCCTTTTTCTGTGAAGAATAAGATCAGCAATGAAGGTACACTGTTCATTATATTAAAGATAATATTAATGCCACATAGGTAATCATTTTTTGAGATTTGTTTTTAAAAATCAGTTAGAAATATTTTTCATACATATAATGCATTGAATTCTATTAGTCTTACTAGCCAAAAAATGTACAGTTGACTGAATTTGATGTTTACGCATCTTTGGAATATCATGAATCGCAATGGATTCCAGAGTGGATCTCAAGGTTATTCAAAGTGTATTCTAACAGAAGAAGTGTCATTAGAGAGTAACATAATTATGACAGCCAGTAAAGGGACATGTGGTTGGACAGACCTTTTTCTTCAACTTTGCATACTTCTTTTGCAGAGACTCCTCTTCTTCTGTCAGAGTACTAGGAAACACCACCATTTTGCCCTAGCTGCAAAAAACCTCACACAACAAATGTGCATCCACACTTGAACATCTTTTTGTATATATTTTTTGTCAGTCTATCTACAGAGATCAAAGCATTTCTACAAAATACAGCATTAGACTGATGTAATACAACATTATTACATTATACACTGTCAAACCAAAAAAAAAGTCATATACTCTAATATTTCGTTGGCGCGCCTTTAGCACCCATTCGCATAGTTTCCATCATTTCGATAAGTTTATGCAATTTCACAACATTTATTTCCATCCAGGGTTGCACTCATTTTTCGCCAAGATCTTGTATTTATGATGGGAGAGTTGGACCGCTGCGTACAGTTTTCTCCAGCACAAAGTCCCAAAGATTCTTTCTCAATGGGATTAAGGTCAGGACTCTGTGGTGGCCAATCCATGTGTGAAAATGATGTCTCTCTCAAGCTCCCTGAAGCACTCTTTCACAATTTGAGTCCCATAAATCCTGGCATTGTCATCTTGGAAGAAAAAATCCATTGATGGAAAAACCTGCACATTCAGTATATTCAGGTAGTCAGCTCACCTCATTTTTTGGGCACATAATGTTACTGAACCTACACCTGACCAACTGAAGAAATCCCAGATCACAACACTAAGTTAAATCTGACTGACTTTTTTGGCTGGGCAGTGTACAACGCCACAGTGTTTATATTTTACGTATCTTTCTCCTGAATGGAATGTACAGTACATGAAGTATAAACAATAGACTGTAAGAAGAAAGACCTGGTTGACTTTTCAGTTTCACAAAGAAGTACAGTATGCATGAGAGCACTGTAAAAACAACCGTTCTATTTAGGCTGCTGTGTCACGATACAAACAAATCCATCAGTCTATACCACCCATAAGGACACGCATTGTGTCGTTTCGTTGCACAATACCTCCGCTGCGACCACTTTACGCACCCCAGCTGTCACGTTCAGAAACCCGCACGTTAACTTGACAAAAGCCACAAACGGAACGCGATCTCATCATATTTGCGAAACGCACCACACAAATAAAGAAAATGCAACGAAAAGTCCTTGCACGCATTACCTACTGGACTTCACACTTCAGCTCCTTCGCCGCCGCGCTCTAGTATTCGCCCGCGACCCTTCAACAACATGGTCGCAGACATATGACGTCAATATCGCGACAGAATGGGGAAGAGCGCCGCTTCATTTTTGTTTTTTGCCAGGGGAAAATCTTAAAAGAATTGCGATCAGCAAAACCCTGATATTACGAGTATGCATTTTTTTAAAAATACAAATATGCTGACTGTTTGTGGCTGACTGCCAACAGGTAGCCGCTTCACAGTTCCAATTTCCGCCCCTCAGATGCAGCGCTGGCAGCTCTGATTCCGATTTCCGCCCCGCAGAAGGCAACGCCGAGTTGTTGCCTCTCTCTCGTTTCAGTCACACAGAAAGCAACTCTGCCAACAAGCATGGACAAAATAGGTGAGAAGTGTGCTAACGCCGTGTCTTCTGTGCGATCTTTACATACGGCATCATCTAAGTCCATAAAGCTAAAGAAAAGTCGCGCTGGTCTGCATCTCCTAGTCGCCCGAAGTAGGTTAAATCCAGGCTAACGTTAGCATAGCAGGTGTTGACAGTGCTGTTCATCTCTCAGCTTCCAAAGCTGCTTTCAGATGTTTATTGTGCACTTAAGAGAACTTAATTTTCTCGCTGTTTCTTTTTTTGCATGTAAATAGCTGTTTAAGCAGCCTAGCGACCCAGTGTATCTGTCATGTCACTTTTGGGCACCGCTTTCCTCCCTAACATCGTTAATTCATTGAATAGGTGTTTCTACAGTAGATCAACATATGATCTTGATTTTGTTTTTCATAGTGTGAAACTATCTCTCTAACACACCAAGTGTCCTGTGTAGAGCATGAAGAAATGTCACAATAATTGTTATTTCCTGGGTCAGAAAGTGGAAATGTGGAAAGGTAAAAAGCAATAATAATATATGGGACCGAACTGTATTACCCTTAGAGTGGTTGCATTTAATACATAAGTATTATTAGCTCTGCAGGACAGGAGAGTGTGTTGGTGAGAGTGACAAAAATTATGTCACAAGTTTATTACCCTTACATCGCTAATGTGTGTAGCACTTTTCATTTTGTACAGATTTCAGAAATAGTTTTTTTTTCTGTACATTTTGCAGCTATAGCCTCAACATTGTGGTGATAATGATGGGGAAGCACCCCAGTTCATCACCCCTGGCTGTTGCCATTTTGGGTGCTTCCTCCAGCTCACCCTCTTTCACTCATCCCTCTTTCTACTATGGCTCTTTGCTCCAGGCATCCACTAGAACACCCCTCCCTCTCACCAAGTTTCTGTCCTTTCTTCAGCATAATCCCCACTTCTGTTTCAGCTCTTTAGTCGAAGCAATCATTGCCCCTATCACCTGTTCCCCTCGGCCCACCCTCTAATGTTCAGCACTCACATATAACAGCTATTTGCTCCTGTCTTTTCCAGCTGGGAACTCTTTGCGGGTATTTGGTCAGCAGGACCTTAAACCGCCTTTATTTAGTCCCTGTGGTACACGTCTCCACCGTGCATGTATTCTTCTGAGCAGGTCAAATGCATGGACAAATGCATGCCTTAGTGATGTGGAAAGAGTAATAAATTATATAGTAACAAACTGTATAACCCTTAAACATTGTGCATTTAGTGGCCAGACTGCCCTGTTCGTCACCCTACATTCTATTATAATTGTTGTAAAAACCTCTGTTTTGTCCATGCAGAGCTGCCCCCGCTGAACCCTGACGACCTTCCGCTCTCACTGCTAGAGATGGGCTGCTCTGGGAGGTTCGAATTGCTCTCGCATCCAGTGTTGCCCAGCCAGACCTTACATCCTCTGAACACTGTGAGAGCTTACAGCCAGTATATTAATCCTCTTCATGCTCGGACCCCCTTCTGTGAAGTTTCATTTTATTTTTATTTCTTTGTAACTCTCACCCCTCCTGCCTCCCATAGCTGCCCCATGGCCTCCCCCCCACTGGCCTTGACCTGCGGACAGAGGTGGAAACACGCTTTTTAAGTGACCCAGAATGGCTTCCTATTCACGATACAGATTCTGCCTTTCGGAAATTTCTCAGGTACAATTACCTCCCTATCTGTATGTGGAATTGTTTTGTCTTAACGTCTGTATGTTAATGCCTTCCTGATAGCATATAAATGTATTATTTTGTCTGGAACGTGTTCTTGTGTCTCTGGCTATATGAACTGTGTAGGAGGATCCCTGTTTTCATTTCATTTAAGTTTTTATCCATCACTTCCTGGCTGTAGATTTCACTCTGTCTAATGTAAGTGCACCGGAAAATATATTGTATGGTCATCTGTTTGTCTGCCTGTCATCAGACTAGTACAGAGGAAGCACCAGGTGAACACTCTGCTCCACTGCATTGCCTCACCCCTGCATTCTGGCCTGTCTGTGGTTCGAGACCCAACCACTGGAATGCTCCTCGACTTCAATGAGGTACTGGCTCTCATCTTCAGTGATTTGGAGCTACGGAGACAATTTTCTTGCACTCAGTCTCTTGCATCCATTCATAAACTTTTGTTTTCTGTTATCATATCATTATGTTGGAGGTTTACTGTAACTTGCATTTTCCCATTATGATGTTGCACTTTGTATAACAGCAATGTCATTATGGATTATTTCAAACAGGCTTCTGCTTTCTTTGAAATGTGCAGAGTTTTAAACTTTCTTCTTGTGTCCCAGGTGTTGCTAGAGGATACAGGTCTCTCCTCAAAGAACTCTCTTTCCCTTTTACGGCCCCCTGGACCCCCTTCTGAGAGCCTACGTGGAAGTAATACCAACTACCCCTTTTTACCTGGTAAGATGGATGACATAACTGCTGATAACAGTCTTTTCAAAGGATAGCCTCAGTGAATTATTTAAAAATTTTACAATTCAAGCCCAGATAGTGGTCTATAATTGGTACACATCCTTCCTCAGCTTTCCCAGAATGAGTGTTTCTTGGATGCCATTCATCAGTGGAACATTTATTTAATTGGCAGGCTGCATAAATCCTTCATGAATGCACCCTGTAAGTCTGTGCAGTGCCACTGGTTGCCAGTAACCAGCAATGAGTGAAGTGACACAGAGGCTCATTCAGGCAGTGTTAGCAGCACATTCCACCTACAGCTTGATCCATAGTCGTCTTGGTAGCGAGTGTACCAGGAAGGCATGACACAGCCAGTTTGGTTCAGCACACACATACTCTGGAAGAACATGGCCTCAAGTGGTGAACAGCCCACTCCGAAACAGAATGAAAGTTAAACAAACCTTTGATATGAATGACACTGACCTGCCGCCCCCACTCTGTCTTTCTCAGGCGGTATGGAGGAGCTGACCCTGGAGCAGATAAAAAAGAAGACTGAACGGGAAGAGGAAATCGACTTTGAGAATGGTGCTTTGACCTCTTAGATTTGGGGGTGTGGCAAGTGGTCACAAAGAAGTGAAAATTTGGCTATAATCATAATTCATATTTTTTTCCACAAATAAGCAATGTGACACTGATAAACTTTGTCTGAATATTCTTCAGAACTTGGAATTTACATGAGGGTTAGTTTCTCAAAAATGATACCTAATGAATAGTTAGGAAAACATAACTACCATGGGTATTTGTTTATTTCATTTTTTTGCTGTAAGTCCTTCTTTGTTTTTACAAAATATGTGAATATATATGGTGTAAAGGACCACAGTCAAACTTTTGATATTACAGTATACTTACATCAGGTAGATAGTAATTCTCCCCTCATACTGTTTGTCTGATGATTTGTGTTTAGGCTGGTTTGTGAGCAGTGTGTGTTCTCTGCCCCCAGGTTTGTTAACAGTAGCCCCAGGGCTCAAGGCTGGGATGGACTTTACTGCGAAAGGTCTGTTGGTATCGCATCTTGTAACTTCTGCATGTATTCACACATTGCTTTTCTTCCGCCACTCCACAGGAAGACAGCCATTTGGTTTCTTTCTTAGACTGCTTCTTTGCTTTCTCCAGAGCCGAGAACCTCAAGAGGCGAAGTCAATCTGCTGTCTCTCCTGTCCACCTTTGATGACATCGTTGACACTCAGCTAAATGAAGAGGAAGGAGAGGAGAAGCAAAAAGAAGGGGCTGCACCTAAAGTACATAGGACCAACAGCCTGGAAGACCTTGGAATCAAGGTATGAAAGGGTTACATCTATTCTTCAGTCTGGATCATGGGTGGATTAAATTCTGTGTATTTAGCATTTTGCAAAAATGTTTGTGCTGACAATAACGTGCCTATTCAAGGAATTAATTAGTACAAACTTTAAATATCATTTCTGTTTAATTATTTTATTTAATTTGATTTCATATCACATGGTATTGTGATGGTTAAGAAATTTGTCACTGAAAGTTTATGTCAGATCACAGGAAAAGAATTAATGCTCCATCCATCTGCAGGATACTGGCCTCAATTGCTTTACATCTATAAATAAAACAATGTAAATTGCTCTGTATTGTGTCTGATAAGCAAATAATGAAGCAGAATGGTTCTCCTGCACAAACCTCTGTAGGAGTCTGTATCTGCCCCTTCCCAGTCTGCTGCCTCCTCTGAGGGTAAGAAAGAAGATGGGGAGGAGAAGGAGGGAGAAGCAGCGGAAATGAAGAAAAGATGGGCCGTACCAGTGGACATCAGCTCCCCCTGCGAAGACTTCTATAAGCGCATTCCAGACCCGGCCTTCAAGGTACAGACTGCGCATGTACAGTGCGTGTGGATTGAGTGGGCGTTCATGTGGGTGGTCTTCTCAATTCCTGGGCCTCTAGCTGTAGGCTGCAGTGGGCTTTTGCTCTGTGCAAAATCTAAAAAGTGAGAAAAAAGCTTACAGCAGATGTGTCTTCAGACAGAGGACTAATGAATTGTTCCATCCATGGAGCAGGATCATCAGACTGTTGTTTCTGCTGCCATGACAGCTATTATATGGTTGCTACTGAAATCTGTGTCAGCTGTCAGATACATGGGTGGAAGAAACATCTCAGTGAAAGCAACACCCTAGCTTTTCAAATAAAACATGTTCTCAAGTCAATAAAAATTTTCGGCATTGTTATACAATGATGCTTGAATATGGACAGTGAAAATGAGACACTGACCAGAATTGACTTGTGTCTCCTCTTCCCCAGTGGCCGTTCGAGCTCGATGTGTTTCAGAAGCAGGCCATCCTGCGGCTGGAGGCCCATGACTCTGTGTTCGTAGCTGCCCACACGTCTGCTGGCAAGACCGTGGTAGCCGAGTATGCCATTGCACTTTCCCAGAAGCACATGACCAGGTATACATGTGCATGTATGTGTTTGCATGTGTTCCTTTTGTTCTGATGCCTACTGTGTCTTCCGTAGTGCAGCAGTGTCCATTACACAGTCAACATTTAAGTAAGCATGAAGTGCAATGGTCTCTGTAACCCTCTCCCTCTTTGGTCTATTCCCTGAAAGGACCATCTACACATCCCCCATCAAGGCTCTGTCCAATCAGAAGTTCAGGGACTTCAAGAATACCTTTGGAGATGTGGGACTTTTAACTGGGGATGTACAGCTGAACCCAGAGGCTTCTTGTTTGATTATGACCACTGAAATATTAAGGTAAAAATGGGACACTGGATTCTTGGACACATTAAACCTGTCATTCAACAGTCACAAACTTGTACATTCTGACTTAGATTCTTATATAACCTTAGAAATATTAAATATTCACCAGCTAATTCTGTCTTCAGGTCAATGCTTTATAATGGATCTGAAGTCATACGCGATCTTGAGTGGGTCATCTTTGATGAAGTGCACTACATCAATGACGCAGAGGTACAGAGCACCAAACATATAATTTATTACTTTCAGTATGTGCTGTTCTCCCGCTTCTGATCGCATTTCTTCCGCTGAGTGCATTTCTTAATCCAGACATTAGGCATTTTAGATGTGAGCGCTGCCAGGTTTGAAAGGGAGAAGAAAAAAAATCGGTCCCGTCGGATATGACTCACGTGTACATGAATCTCTGTGCCTGTGTTCTCTCTCTCCCCCCTCCCTTAGAGAGGGGTCGTCTGGGAGGAGGTGTTGATCATGCTGCCTGATCACGTTAGCATCATCCTGCTGAGCGCTACAGTGCCCAACGCTGTGGAATTCAGCGAGTGGATCGGGTGTGTGCCACTCTACTTCACTACACCCCTGCTTTCCACGTGACAGAGGTTCCCATGCGCATGTGAACAGTGCCACTTTGTGCCCTGTGGCACCACCACCAAATATGTTATTTTGCATAATGTAATGTGGAGCTTTTAATAGCCAGTCTTGTGGCCAACCGGTTGGGAACCCAGGATGGGCACTATTCTTTAAATGTTGGTAGTTAAGACATTAAAGCTGCACTGATTTAGAAATTAAAATGTTGCAACAGCATAAATGTGGCCCACTTGACACATGGCTAGAGTTGCTTTCATCCAGGGTTGCTGATGTATGTGTTTTTGAGCTCTGCTAAGGCAGTCTGCATTTCCCTTGTCACAGTAAAGTTCTGGCTCAAACCGTCAGGTGTGCTAAGGATGTCCACAGCAGATCACGCCTCATGTGGCTCTCTCTGTCTGGGCTGTCACTCCCTCTTGTCACAGGCGCATAAAGAAGCGCCCCATCTATGTGATCAGCACGTTGAAGAGGCCTGTTCCGCTGGAGTATTACCTTTACACTGGCAACAGCACCAAGACCCAGAAGGAGCTCTTCCTCCTGGTAGATTCGGCTGGGAACTTCCTCACCAAAGGGTAACTACTTGCAGATTCTCTCTCAAGTGCGCCAAGCTGTTATTAATGAGGTGGCACTAAATAAATAATGGAGAACCAGTGGGTGTAGTGGCCGGTAAAATATTTTCTTACTTGTGGAATAGTCACCCTCGTGTATGAATGTGTATGTTGCTGCAAGAACATGGTGACCTCACTTTTTGAAGTGTCAGCTAAACATTTGACAGTAAATGTATTGTGCAGACCCAACACTCTAAACCACTTAGAAACATCAACTAAGGATTTGGCATACAAATCTAATAGGGGTTTCAGCCTTGATTAGGTCTTTATTCTGGGGGTGGAACCACAAAATATTTGGACACTTAAATGCAGCATCAGTTGCAAGTTACTAACATTTAACAGTGGGTGTGAGATTAATTTTAAAAAAGTATTTTGGTTTTATCACGCATGTTTCTTTTTAATGAACAAGCCTGAGTAACGCAGTGAAGTGTGAAAGACACCTTTTATTTTTTTAGAGTGAGAATGCAGGTCGGGGTTAGATTTGACACCATTTTTACTCTTTTCCTAATTAAGATGTTTTTTGGATTGAGCTTTTATTTAAAGTAATTTAAAATAGCTTCACGGTCAGCAGGGATCTTATTAATCCAACCAGAGTCAGAGGTTTGCTTAGATTTTTTTTGACTGACACCTGGAATGACAGTTGTTGTCCTGGGGGCTATAGTCCATCTGGCTCTGGTTCCCGCAATTCAGCAGCCCTTGAACTCCCTTCCTCAACTCTTAGTGGTGAAGAAACAACTAGAAAACCTGTTTGACTGTAGGAGTTACCACACAGATGTACCTGTGTCTCCACACAGGTACTATGCTGCCGTGGAAGCTAAGAAAGAGCGCACCAGCAAGCACGCCCAGTCATTTGGGGCAAAGGGCTCATCTCAGAACACCACTGCCAGCCAGGTACCACTTTTCATACTTAGATTCCTCTTCTGTCAGTTTGACTTTTGGTTCTTCTCTGTCAGCATCTCGTCTGGTGCTTCAGTAAGTATGTCTGTTGCTTACGTTGCCCTTCTTACCACCTCCAGGACCGGGCTGTGTGGCTGGCCCTGCTGCACTTCCTGTCTCAGCAGCAGCTGACCCCTGTGGTGGCCTTCACCTTCTCCCGCACACGCTGCGATGACAACGCCCGTGCACTGTCCTCCATGGACCTCACCAGCTCTGTGGAGAAGAGTGAGATTCACTCTTTCTTCCAAAAGAGTCTCAGCCGCCTGCGTGGTGGTGATCGGCAGCTACCACAGGTGGGGGGGGGCCTTCGGTCGTGAGTTCTGTACCACTTCACTGTTCTCTGAGCTCATCAAAGGCAGAGCCCGCACACTCACTGCATTGATATGATTACCTGGTTCGGTTTGTATTTTATAGTTTCCTGTGTATATTTTTAGGCTGTACCTTTTCAATGTGGATTATTCAAAAGAGGTGCAGTTCAACGTTCAACAGGAGAACAGTTTGTGTGCAGCAGTTGTGACTTTCTATTTAGACCCTCCTCCCTCATAAATGGTCCAGCAGGTCCTCCAGGAGTTCCTCATCTCTCTGTGACTTGGCACATAGTTACTGCATTGTTGTTACATGTTTTAATAATCCACCACCTCCATATTCCCTCGCTCTCCCTCCATCTCATTCCCTCCCACCCTCCCTCTGTTTCCGTCCTCCAGATTCTTCTGATGCGAGACCTGCTGAAGAGAGGAATAGCCGTGCATCACAGTGGCATCTTGCCCATCCTGAAGGAGGTCATCGAGATGCTCTTTTCCAGGGGACTTGTAAAGGTGTGCATATTTGACCCCATTGTTGCCGCCATGTGGCATTGTCTGTGTTGTTGCTGTCACACATGCAGTAACACACAAAGTCTCTGTCCCAGGTGCTGTTTGCCACAGAAACCTTTGCCATGGGCGTGAACATGCCAGCCAGGACAGTGGTGTTCGATAGCATTCGCAAACACGATGGCACCGGCTTCAGAAATCTGCTCCCGGGTACAAGATCCTCCTTCCATGAGCCGCTCTTCACCTCTGAGCCTTTATTTGAGAAGGAAAACATTTACACTACATTTACACTATGTTACTATGTTACAGAGTCAGGAAAGCACATGGAGGTGTTTGTGCTCATGATCTTCCTATCTTTTAGGAGAGTTCATCCAGATGGCAGGCCGGGCGGGCAGACGGGGTCTCGACGCCACAGGGACCGTCATCATCCTGTGCAAGGCTGGCGTGCATGATATGGGTGACCTGCATGCCATGATGCTGGTCAGTGTGTCCATCACTCAGTGTTCATCGCTCCCATGGCGAGCAGTGGGTCGCCTGGCCCCCAACTTTGTCCCTGTGCAGTGCACGTGGCTAATTCATGCAGCCAGATGTCTGGATATATATATTTTATGACAGTACATGATGTAATTTAGTTTAATTAGTTGTGTTAATGAGCTGTGACCTCTTACCAGAAGGAGGCAGTATATCATGTAGTAGCTGAAGAAATTGACTTCACCAAACGGTTGCCCTTTAAAATCCCAGAGAAGTGAGGGAGGGCTGTGGTGCCGAATTGGATTTGTCCTCAAAACATTAATTTGAGTAAATGAGTGTGTTTAGATGTGCTAAGGAAAATACCACCTGTAATCACTCCATGATGCTTTGCTCCAAAGCAAATTTTACCAAATGATATATTGATTATTTATATGACGTTTTTTAGACTAAATGCTTTCATCAAGCAAGCAACTATAAAGCCCCCTCCTGAAACCTATGACAATCAGGTTTTTTTGGTGCACGTTCTTTGTTCAGGCTGCCTAAATATAGAGACCGTGTATCAGTGTAGATGCTCTGTTTTTGCATAGTCACACATCCAGCAGAACACCAAAGCTGGGAAGAACAAGTGAGAGTGAGACATCACTGCATTTTCACTTGTCAATCCCAGGGCAAGCCCACCATCCTGCAGTCACAGTTTCGGCTCACCTACACCATGATCCTGAACCTGCTGCGTGTGGAGGCTCTAGAGGTCACTGACATGATGAGGAGGAGCTTCTCTGAGAGCCACCGCGACACCCAGGTACCAGCTGAAGCCAAGCGAGCTCGAAATTACTTTCAAGGTTTGGCTATTTGGGCTCGATTTCCACACATGCCGAAACACCTGTTTTGGCGCGTGCCGCTAGAGATGAAGACTTGATTTATGTGATGTGGCATATTAGACATTTTAATGTGGAACAAAAAATTATAATTTAGGTGGACTTCACAGCACCCGGACTTTTGGAATCAACCTCACTCTGTGTGGAGTTGGCTTCTTTCACCCCATGCCTCTATGGGTTTCCTCCCACAGTCTAAAGAGTCAGTCTAGTGTGTTTTGGGTTAACTAGTTGCTCTAAGTCACCTGTAGTGTGTGCATCTGTGTGTGATTGTGCGTGTAGTCACCCTGCAATGGACTGACTTTCCATCCACAGTGTAGTTTTGTTGTTCCAGGATAGGCTTCGGACCCCTCTGAAGGGTCTGTCCGGAGTAAAGCAGTTAAGGATAATGGATGCATGGAGGGTTGGTGCAGGTAGTAACATCGGTGTATCACAACTGCTGACCTTAAGGCTTGGACATCGTTTTGAATCTGGCTTAGTCTGTAGGGAGTTTATTTGTTCCCTATAGGTTTCCTCCAAGTACCCTGGTTCCCTTCCACAGTCTAAAGATATGTTTAAAGTGGATTTCTGAAGTCTATAGTGTGTATATGTAGGTGAACAAGTGTGTCCTGGCCCTATAATGGACTGGTGTCCCATCCAGGTTGTACCCTTTCTTAGATGCTGTATATCCAGGATAGGTTATGGCTCACTAAAACATTACACTAGACAAGAAGTTATTCGTAGTGGGTGAATAGAAAAAATGTAATGATGTCATTAGAAAGTATAAATGTGTTAATGGTAAATTCTTGTATCTGGCACACACATTGATTTTAAAGCAGTTTCTAGAATCATTGTGACCCTGTGTTTGGTTTTGTTTCCCAGACCCAAGAAAAGCGGATCACCCAGCTCAAGAAGAAGCTGACTTCCCTCCCCCCTCTGGACACAGAGGGCCAACTGTCTGACCTGGTGCCTTTTTACCAAACTCTAGCTGAGCTGCGCATCACTAGCGAGAAGCTGCAGGTATTGTAACCCTGGTTACCATCAGAGTGAGGGCTGCTGAACACACACACTGCAGGAAGAGGCACACCAGATAAAATGTCTCCTGATGGCTGTCACCGTGGCGATCCCTCACAGTGAGACTGCAGGCGCTCACCCTTCTCGGTGTCCAGTGACTCTACAGGTTACTGACCTTCTCCCCATCTGGGTCTGTGTGTGTGCATTTGCTAGAGGGCAGTAATGGAGTCTGTCAATGGACTGAAAGCCTTGTCCGTGGGCCGTGTGGTGGTGGTCAACAACTCACAGCACTGCAACGCCCTCGGAGTCATCCTGCAGGTCTGTGTGAGAGAACTGTTCATCAGTATCTCTTTGCGTAGTTTGTTTAATGCTTCCTTTCTTGTGCTACATAGTAGAACAGCAGAAAGATGTCTATGCCACTAGGATGTATAAACTGCATGTGCTTTGCACAGCTAAAGTATGTCAGTTTAATTTAGCTTTTTTTGTTATGTATATTGATTATTCTTTTAAATATTCTCCTGCTTAGGTTGTTTATACTCTGTGTGCTTGTGCCATGTTGGGTTTTTGTAGCCGTTGCGTTGACATTCCTGTGTTCCTAATATTTCTTGCTGCTGGTCCTTCAGGTGTCCAGCGACTCGACAAACCGCTCCTTCACAGCGCTCATCCTGTGTGAGAAGGGCAAGGAGGAGAGTGGGGCCGAGGCCCAGAGCAGCATTGCAGCCTGGCAGCACCTTTACAACCCTGCTCTGTTTATACCAGACGGTGTGGAATTCTCTCTCTCACTCTCTCTCTCTGTCACACACACACTCACTCAGACTGAAGTCTCTGGAACTCTGGGCTCTGTGTGCTTGATGGTGAGGGGGGCTCGCTTTCTTTTTCTTTTTTTTCATTCTTCTCACTCTGCTCTGCAGCACCATACCTTTTATACTTGACTGTGAGGAACACTCTCTAGCTGACAGTGGGGAATGCACAGTGTGTGTGACACACATATTCAGTCACACTTGCAAGAAACTTGTATTACTGATCTCGTCCTGGTGTGTGCATCCTTTTATTTTAGCTTCTGATAGTTCTTTAGGTGTATGGTTTATTTCTCTCTCTCTCTCTCTCTGTGTGTGTGTGTGTGTGTGTGTGTGTGTGTGTGTGTGTGTTGGCCTTTGACAGGTCCCTGTGGCCATACTGTGCAGAAGCTGAAGCTCCAGGACATATCAGCCATCAGCACAAAGACCCTCAAAGTGATTCCTGAGAGGATCATTGACAACTATAACAAGAGGCAACAGCCACGTTTCAGGTATGTGTGTGTGCGTGTGTATGTGTGTGAGAGAGAGAGAGAGAGAGAGAAACTCCTAAATTTCAATGACCCACCACTGTGATATCTTTTCCTCCCCGGACTCCCAGGCTGGATCCCCCTGGTCAAGCCATCTCTACTGCTACACAGGAGCTTCTGCGATTGGCAGAGTCCAACCCAACAGGCATCACTACCCTTGACCCAGTGAATGACCTTCAGCTGAAGGGGATTGAGGTGGTTGAGGACTTGCTGAGGGCTCGAGCGCTGCAAGAGAGCCTGCAAGAGTTTAACTGCGTCCATAGTCCAACGTTCCCCGAGCAGGTACTGGTCCATTTGGTATTGAGTACAGCCCTTGTCATTTTTGTCGCTGTGAAGTGTGGTATTTAAACTCATGTGTTTCTCAGGAGTCATTCATCTTTCATTGCCTTTGGAAATGCAGTGTATTTCGCCGCCTACATCTTCCTGACTATTTAATTCACCTCATGTATCACATTACCATCGAGATCCAAATTTTGTCACTGAACTGTCTGAGATGGAGCGTGGAGCAAGAAATATGATCATCTCTTGGATTCAGCCACAACTTTGGCCTGCTTTAATTAGACGTGCTTTGCTTTTTTTTTCCCTACAAGTTGCTGTCTGTTTTCAGTGACGTGGATGTCATTGTGTATTCATAGATATTTATGACAGATCACAGTAAAGTATGCACCACTCAACACCAAGTGTCACTGTGGTGTGCGTGTAGTGCAGATTATTTGTGAGAGATGCTGGAAGAAATATAGCCCCGCACATCTGCTTCCCTTTCCTGCATGTGCTAGTTCACCCGGGTGCAGGAGAAGATGAGCATCCAGGAAGAGCTGGACACTCTGCTGTTCCTCGTCTCTGACCAGTCGCTCTCCCTCCTGCCAGAATACCACCAAAGAATCAAGGTGCATCCCTGCGTCTTTCTGTCCTTTGCATCCTGTCATCAGTGCGCCTCCCTTTGTGCAGGGTTGCCTTCTTGCTCTAAGTAAACAGAGCACATTTCTAAAATGCCTTAAACGCTCATGGAAAATAAGGGCGAACAATTTGTCCACTAAGGACACCAGGGGGCGTAGTGATGAAGGGTACAAACCGCTGTCAGATTTCCCAGATGAGCTTCCAGAGGTGGTCCTGTTCTTATACCTTTGATTCACATTCTTGACCGTTAATTACTGTAGTAAATGAAATGATGAAAGATATTTTATAAGCAGCAGAATAATGGCAATATTTGCTTTCAACAAATTCCAGACCATTTTGCATTAAGTGCTGTTTAACGCATTTCAAAGACAGCATGGATTTTACTGTGGTTAAGCACTTTCCAGCAGATTCCATCTGCCATTGTCCCCTGAGGGCTCAGCGTACCGCCTGTGTGCCCCACGATTCAGGTGCTGGAGGCCCTGCAGTACGTGGACAGCAAGGGAGCCGTGCAGCTCAAGGGTCGAGTGGCCTGTCAGATCAGTAGCCATGAGCTACTGCTCACAGAGCTGCTGTTTGAAAATACCTTGAGCCCTCTGGCCCCCGAGGAGAGCGCAGCCCTGCTTTCGTGCCTGGTTTTCACCCAGAACACACAGACCTGCCCCCACATCACCAGCACCCTCCAGGAGGTACATATGCTGAGTCTCTGTGTGCATGTCTTTGTGCCACACGAATGTGTAGGAGTACTGAATGGTTTTTTTCTTTCTTTTCTTTTTTTTTCGGCATCTCCCTCAGAATACAATGATGATCACAGGCAGATGAATGCATGTGGGGTGTACACATGTTTGTGTGAGAGAGCACATTTTCAGGATGGTAGCAAGATTGTAAAGCAGCCGTTGTTGTTAATAATAATAATATTATTAATAATAATAATAATAATAATAATAATAATAATATTTCTGCATCCACAAATGCATTTTTTTCCTTCTCTCTCGGAAGGCCATCGATCGAGTGCTGTCGGTGGCTGGACGAATCGGGGAGCTGCAAAGGGACTGCGGTCTGGCCCAGTCGGCCGAGGACTACGTGGCCCAATTCAAATTTGGTCTCACTGAGGTGGTGTACTGCTGGGCCAGAGGAATGGTGAGTTCAGGCTGTCCCAGTAGCACACCAGTGTGTATCATATATGTGTCTGTGCTGTGCTGTTAACTCCTCTCACTGCTCTCTCAATGTGTTACATAAACACCCATTCTTCACAAAATGGGGTTTATTCATTAATGAAGTCTCCCTGTTGCATGATTTCAGTTCCCCTTCTGAGTGGGTGAAAATGACAATTCTTTTTAAATGGAAAAAATAATAATCGGTTCACCAAAGAAAAATATTGTTAATTTTTTTCTTTTCAGTTATCTTTTGCCATCTTTGCAGCATTTCATAATTCTGTTTGCACTTTTCTAGCTCTTTGAGATATTGCCTGAGGGAGGGCAGCCATTAGCACTTGAACCCCCCGAAGGTTATCTTTTATTCCCTCTTTGTCTTCTGCTTGGGACTTTGTTGTTCTCTCCTCAGTTGCCTGCTGGCTTACTTTATAGATTTTAGCAAATATAGATTTTATAGTCATTAAATGTAGCTTTATTTGTAGGCTTACTTCACATATCTTCTTCTGTGTCTCCTGATGGTTTGTCCACCACTTTGCCACTGCACCAGAAGGGCATGCTCTATGAACATAAATTGAATGAAATGCTTGATAATTGGCTCACTGATGTTTCTGATATGAAGAAATTAACTTCACAAGATCACGCCCTTGGACTTTCTCTCTGCAATGCATTCAGACACTGTGCTGGTTAGATGTGCTGTGTAGACCTTTACATGACAAACGGGTGTACGTTTACCCGGTACATCGCATTGCCCTCCGCTACCCTGTGTGTGCGCAGCCCTTCAGCGAGATCGCCCAGCTGACGGACGTGCAGGAGGGCACCGTGGTGCGCTGCATCCAGCGGCTGGATGAGGTGCTGCGGGAGGTGCGGCAGGCGGCGCGCATCGTGGGCGACTCCGTCCTAGGAAGCAAGATGGAGAAGGCCTCTCTGGCCATCCGCCGGGACATCGTGTTCACAGCGTCGCTCTACACTCACTGAGACTCAGCACACAGGGGATGACGGGGGATGGGAAAGCGGCGCGAAAACAGCTGTACGTGACAAGGACACTGAGATACTGAGACTTGAGGACTGAACGTTGACAGCTGGAAACTGATGAGATCAGGGAGGCTGTAATTTATTATTCTGTAATAAAACCCGCCCTGTAATACTGTTATCGGGTTCTCTTTATTTGACCACCTTTAGGGCACTTTGTTTAGGAAACAACGAGAAGTTGTGATTGACAAGTATTTTCTTATTTTATGTTCCATGAATGTGAGCGGGGATTGGGAGCTGTGAACGCAGAGCAGGTTGGAGGCGTTTGATGAGCTCCCGTGCTGCTGGAGATGCTGTGAGGAAGGCTGTCAGATCCGAAAGAAGGAGCGGCTCTCCTCTGTTCCCACGGTGACGGCGCTTCGGTGCCTTCTTAAGCGCTCGGGGGGTTTCGGCTAAATATCAGGGAACGTGCAAAGGGCCCGGGATGCGCAAACGCGCATCGTATGACAGCCCAGTGAACAACGCCTACATGTGAACGCACCTGAGCCGCGTCTACTAGAACTGCACATTTCAGTATTGTTCCACATCCGTAGCACACCTAAGGCGGCGGCAGCACGTGGCTTGGGACATTAAATGTGTTTCTGTACGCTTGCTGGTAATGGCTGAGTCAGAAATGTAAAAGCGCCTATTTGCAGCCTTGCTTTGCAGGACCCTTCCTGTGAAACAGCCCCTTAACTGGGCTGTGCAGGCTGTGACAGAAGCCCAATTTCCTCTTCTATGGAGACTACAGTGCGTCAACAGGAGACACACTGGGGGAGCACTGCAGTGACAATGGGGGGGGCTCAGAGCAGCGGAGTCGCACTGGCGGGGGCAGCCCTGGGGTCACGCCAAGGATCCGCTGGATTGGCAGTGCCGAGCCTCTGTCCTCCCGCTGTCTCTTTAAGACTCGGACTCCGCGCGTCTGACTAATTCTGCGCTCCCTCGGCGCGGACGAACGCTTCGCAAAGCCATTGCGCTCCTGCGCTGGATGCGGACGCCCGCGTTTCCCCGCATGGAGACGCCTTCCAGCGGGAGGTAACGCTGCTCTTCCAGGCCAATGCGCGCGTTTAAGTGATGATCTGCGCGATCGCGACGGGCAAGAGAGCGCGCACGGCGGCGTAAAGGCGACTGGAAGCAGCGGGAAAGGAGTCGCAATCCGGAGCGCAGGTGGAACAAAGGCGTCCCCGACGAGATGTCGTCCGAAAAGCACGGTAGGCGCCCGTCCGTTCATTCCCCCTTTCACGGCGATCCCGCGGAATCCCTTCGGTCTGCGTTCCCCCGAGTGCGTCACCGACGCACCGCATCTCTCCATCTCCCATTTTGCGGCTTTCCCGCATCTCCATGTCTGCGCGATGAGTTCGTGTTCTTTGTGCAGCACCATTTTTATTCTGTTCATTTCTGCTTCTCCCCTTCCTGCCCCCCATTGTGTCATGTGTGGGCGCGCAGTGTCAGAGTTCAGTGCAAGATGCTATTTTCAATGCGTCCTTCTTGTCTTCTCCTCTCTCCCATGCACCCCTCGCCCCTAAGGAGGGTTCCAAGGTAAGCTGCCCTGCTGCTGCTGCTGCTGCGGTGCCGTAGCCCAGATTTCGACGAGGGATCGGCCGACACTCGCTGGATGCTGGGGCTCATGTGCTCACAACTTAAGGGAGCAGCAGATGTTTTAATAACCTACATAGCAGAGCAGAGGAGAGCAAACAGGACGGGCATTTGGGTTTTTGTATCCTTTGGCCGCTCCTTCGGCTTTTTCTGCACTGGAAATCTGGGGTAATGGTTCAGCAGCGGGGAGAGCGAACCTGCCGAACCCAGCTCCTTAACCGCTGCGCCCAGATGCGTGGCACCCTTGCCGTACAGGGTACTGTTTATACAAATCGGTCGGAGGCTGGAAGCCATCCAAACGCATGCACGCACGCTCCCCAAAGTTGAGCTTTTTGGCCCGCGCCACAGCGGCACAACCTTGCCATGGATTATAAATGCAGCGCAAGTACAAGATGAAGTGTAACAGCGGGTGGAAACGGGAGGAGGACCTTGACAACCTGCTTGTTTGTATTAATAAACTGGCAGAGGCAATAAATGAGAATGTGAAAATAATTGAATCCAGCTCAGTGCCCGATCACCTGCTGTCCCTCAGGGGTTGGCAGCTGCTCAGAGCGCCTGTCCCACCCGCTCTCCATAGGCGGGGAGGCCCATCCCTGGCCGTGTGTCGTGTCGTAGGGTCAACCCCTCGCACCCCTTGACCATCTCTGGTTGGGTTTCGACCACAGGACCCTCTCCCACCCGGCATCTTTCCCTCCGTTCTGTTTTGATGGTTTTGTCTTGATGGAGTCAGAGGTTACATAACGCGTGTCCCCAAGCTCCGCTGGTCTCCGCTCATGTGTCCATCCCGCGTGTGTGGCCGTGCTCTGACCAGACAGCGTGCGTTTACCGTATTAACCCCTTGTGTCCCGCAGCGTCCCCCTGCCGTCATTATCAGTATCTACTGCAATCCACCCTGTCTGCTCACATAATGTTCGTCAACTGTACCGAGATCCTAAAGTGTAGGTTTACTACGGTGTTTTCCCAGACGGGGTGTAAATTATGTATTGGTATCTGTCTCTGTCTGTGCTGTTACTGTACTGCGGCGTTCGGTCCGTCGCCGCGACCGTCACGGAGTCCCCGCAGTACTGTAACTGTACTGTACAGTCACGGTGGTGCATAATCCTTCCTCTCGCTCCGTCCAACCCGGCAGGTGTGGAAGAGGCGGCCCGGCAGCCCATTGCTCAGCCCATGGCTCAGATCTTGCCCCCACCGTATCATCCTTCCCAGGAGCCTGCAATGTCTCCCCACCCCCCTCCCCCAGCATGTGGGCCTCAGCCCAACTACCCTCCGCCGCCTCCACCTCCGGGCTCAGAGGGCTACATGCAGGAGACCCAGTTCCACTGCGGGACTCTCCCAGCCCCGGCCCCGGGGGCCCCGCAGGGATACACGGTGCAGACGCATGGGCCTGGAGGGACGGTACCCCACCACACAGCGGGGTACCTGCAACCTGGATACCCGCTCCAGCTGCAGCCCTGCACTGCCTATGTGCCAGTGTATCCCATTGGAACATCAGTGAGTGCCGTTTTATTGCATTTATTATCCCTATTTTATTGTGTTTGTACCTCTGTATAGCAGGGCATTTTAAACGGAGTAAAAACTGGGGGTTTGAGGGTACGACCACAGGGCTCTTAACCTTCCAGGCGACAATGTGTGTCCTTAACCACCAGGCTGCTTGCTACCCTTTATGGCACCAGAGCTTTGACTGTTACGTCATTCAGGTGATTTATGATTTAACTTTAGAAATGTTTCGGTGTTAAATCTTATTACATATTTAAATTGTATATTTAATGACAGTTGCATACAGGTTAGAGAAGGTAAGAAAGTATTTTTCTAAGGTGCTTCTCTGCACTGCCATCCTGAGATGAGAACTGCATTGTTATATTAGTACAGTTCCTCGGGCAAGCCTTAATTTATTGTTATAAATACAGATGCTCTGCATAAGAAAACAATATTGTGACTTTTTAATAATAAAATGTTATTTATTACATTTTCTTTAGGATACAAATACAGCTGCTTTTTAATCAGTTAATTTGGTAGACAGTGCGACATCTGAGTTTAATGTGCATTACTATTCTTAAAGGCCAAATGAAAAACCGTTCTGTTGAGCCTCCGCTTTAAACTGTGGCAGGGGGTTTATGTTAGATGCATTTAATTTTGGTGCTGTTTTCAGAAACAATTTATTTGCATTCATGAAAATGTAAACGTGTCCTTGATTTTTCCACATGGTATGATAATGGTGGCCAGAATAAACAGGGACATGAGGAGGACTGGAGACACAGAGATATCTGTGCCTTCTTCAGACTGTGTCTGTGTGTGTGTGTGTGTGTGTGTGTGTGTGTGTGTGTAAAATCATCAGTAATGTTTTTTTTTTTTTTTTTTGTCCCTCCAACAGGGGCAACCCTACCTACAGGGGGGTCCAGCTCCCCCAGGTGTTGCCCCAGGGCAGATGGCCATGCAGATGCCCCCAGGAATTGCCCTGATGGAGCCACGCCGACCCCCTCATGACTACCTGCCCATCGCTGTCCTCACCACAGTCTGCTGCTTCTGGCCCACAGGGATCATTGCCATTATCAAGGCCGTGCAGGTGGGTAATGGCCCCTTATTTGACCCTGCACGCTATCGACCTCAGTGTTTCCCTCCTCCTGAGGTCCCACTATCGCCCCCCCCTTAGGTGCGGATGGCTGTGGCTCGAGGTGACATGGTGTCGGCAGAGATCGCGTCGCGGGAGGCAAGAAATTTTTCCTTCATCAGCCTGGCAGTGGGCATTGCCTCTATGGTCCTGTGCACCATCCTGACCGTGGTGGTCATCATCGCCTCCCAGCATCAAGATGACGAATGGGAGCCTTAGGCAGAAGAGAAGCACCAGAGCGGGTGGAGCCGGTAAACACACCGCGCAACGGACAAGCAAATCACACCGAGATGGTATTTAAGACCCAAGTTCATTAGCGGACACCGTCACCTACCCTGAGTTTTACCCCTGCCCTCAGCTGTGGGACCATCCCTCCCTTACAAAGTTACCCCCATCCAGAGGCTTACTGTCTCAGTATTTCCGTATTTGCAGAAAGTATCATAAGGCACAACTTACCTGCAAAGCAGTATCATATTTATGTTATATATGCTTGAAAACCTTACAGCGTGTTTTTTCTTTTAATGTTAAATTATTAGTTGTATTAACGTCATTGATTGTAAATGTTTATTTACTCCAGCTATATGTGCCATATATCTTTTTATATATTCAAGCTGTCTTAGTGGAACGATTACGATCCTCCATGCTTCTATTATGAATATGTATTTATTGATTTGTAAGGATATTTCATAAAATACATGGTAGGTAGGGAGGTAGGTAGGTGAAAAGACAATGACATTGTTGAGCAGAGCTGGCGAAACACCACAGCTACACTTGAGAAGTATGGACAGGAAGCGTTGTTTTCGATGTGTGTGTGTGTGTGTGTGTGTGTGTGTGTGTGTGTGTGTGTGTGTGTGTGTGTGTGTGTGTGTGAGAGACATGGCTGACTGATGGGTCTTTCTCCCGCATAGATCGCAAGAGCCGCCTCCCGCCTGAGTCACAGACTCTTTCTGAGCGAACTCTGAGGGGAGAACGTTAGTGTTACTGCTTGTCTGGTTAAATGCCGTGTTAATGGCTTGCGCCTGACAGCTTCGTGGGCGCTGGGCTGCTGGGTCTCGAACCCTTGCGGTACTCGTGAAAAAAGGTGGTTTGGTGATGTAACACCCGATGAGTCGGACAGAAAGACACGCTGGCAGTGAGGAACAGCTAACCAGACTTCTTACTGCTGCTAAACTGACCACATTGTTCACTGACCACTGCACTTACACAGCACACACTGACCGTTGTCTGAGAAGGGTGTGTCAGCCCACTGGGTTAGGCCACACCGGTCCAATAATGAACCCGCAACCATTTTCCCTCTCAAAGTCCGGTTTTTTTTTTTGTTTTTTTTTTGAATTTGGGAAGATTTTAACCTTCTTTTGCTTAATCACTTCTGCAGTGAACAAAAATTTCTAGTCTGTTCATTTCTTGCACCACCACCTGGGAACTATTTGGGTTCATTTGAACTGCTAGTGAAGAGGGTTCATCTAATTTCTGTTGCATTGGGAGCTCCAGTCAATATTGTCCTCCTTTAAATGGAGCACCGCCTGTTTCGGGCCCCGAACGGCCGCCGTGCCCCTCGCTTTTGACCAGAGCAGCGACTAAAAATGAATGAATGACTGAGCAACTAAAGGGAACACCGAGCAACAATTGTTTCCTGCGTTTCTATTTCCAAAATCCCAGAGTCTCCAGATTTTGCGTTTCTTTTCATATCCTCCACCTCTTACTGTTATTTGTTCTTGTTCTCTTTTTAACTTTGTTGTTATTGTATCAGTAGCTGTTGCAAATGGTAAGATTATAGTTAATGCTATTTAAGAAAAAACCTTAGGAATCTACTGTAAAAGCTTAACAAGTTGTGGAAAAAAGTGAATAACTGCAATGATATGATAATTTCATTTGTTAAGTGTGGCACATTTTATTTATATTATTATGACAGCTATTATTATTGCTAATTCAGTGTACACAATCTTACTTAGATGGGCTATATTCCAACAGGTTACAGCTTTAATTTTCCATGCTTTTCAATGAATATAATGAACTCTGGTAAGCAAGTGTTACGCTGTTCCCGCAGCCTGTAAAAATGAAAAGGTTCATTCATGTAGAGACAGATTTCCAGAGCATCCCTGCAAACATCCTTACTGGCCCCTTTACTGGTGTTAGTAGATAGAATAATGATTCTGTACCAATAATGATAGAACTACGATTCAGTGGCGCTGCCGTGAGCGAGACTTCATTGCGCATAGTTTAGCTTCTCAATAAATACTCCCCCCCCCCCCCCGCCCGTCGTAGCTTGTACATGTAGAGAACCGCGTGCTGTGAGGAACAGGACACGACTTTGCTTGTGTTTTTTTCTTTTCTTTTTTTTAACATTTGTTACGTTTTTGGATGTAACTGATGCATTTTGCTGTGAATGAATTCAAGTAGTCGGAGTTGAATAAAAAAAAAAAGGAAAAAGTGGGTTGTGCAGGAGCCGGTTACTGTGCACGTCCGCCTTCGTCGCTCTCTCCGGCCTCCCCCCCCCGGCCGCTTTGCTGCTATTTATAGCTGCCCTGCTTTCCCCCCCACCTCCCTCCATCTCGGTTACATTAACAGCCTTACAGATGATGTCATTCGATTAGCAAAAGAAATCTACGTTCCTTCGTTGCCGCCTTATCTTGTCCCCCTCATGAGTCCGTATCCACTTGTCTTCATTGCTTGTAAGATGTCCTCTGCTTTATCGTATGGTAGCCTTTGGTGCGATAGCGATTCAATTTGGACTCGGTGCTTCCTTTCACACGGAGTCCATTAGCAGCTCCATGCAGGGGCCCGGCCGGGCGGGACACCATCGGAACCCGGCTGTCCGCTCCGAGGAGCCTGCGAATGCAACGTCCGCGTGCAGATTGAGCTGTCGCCGGAGAGCAGCAGCGGAGCAGGATGAGGACAGCCAGGCTCGCACACACCGAGTGTATGGCGAGTGCCAGTCATGGAGGCCCGGGAACAGACTGTGCTGGTGGGATCACAGATGGTCATTTAGTCTCCCAGAGAGACTCAGCACCTCCATTCGTTTAACTCCCGATTCCCAACTGAGCCCCGTCATCCACGGCCACACGTCCTCCCCTCTCCGCCTGCCTGCCGACCCCTTTGTCACCGCATGCGCAGGTTCTCCCCGGCAGAGTCAATATGTTCCGCTTGTCAACTGGACCGGCTGCACGTCCGCGCTGAGCCGCTTGATGGACGGACGAAGCAAACAGCACAGTTCTAGCGTTGCACTGTAAAGTCGTTTTTGCTGCATACAAATATATTCACACACTGTCTTGCAAAACTAGCGAACCCCCTTTAAAGTGGTCAGCACTGGCTAGATTACAGATGATACTGTGGCCTAAAACAAAATTGTCAAAGCCAAAATAAGTTCCATGTTTGCAGATATTTGTGTATTTGCCTTTATATCCTGTTCTAAATATCTGCAGACAAATGAGTTATTTTGCAACATATGAGCTCAAAAGGCACTTTTGAGAGACGCTGTACATAACAGGTTATAGTTTTTCAGTTTGCTGCTTTTATTTGGTACATATTTATATATTTGACTGTGCTGTGAATGTACTAACTATGAATGCGTTTAATGGCATAATAACCTGGACTGCATTTTAAAAAGGAGTCTCTTCTGCATGAGACCACCACGTCTGTAGACATTCCCCCCACGCTGACAAAAGGCACTTTGTGTTTTTCACCATCAAAATGTTGTTATTGCTCCACAATTATAATGGTCTGCAGTATAATTTCCTGCCAAATAGCGGCAGACAACGGGGTAGGAGCCTCCTGACTTTGCTGCTTTTGGTGGCAGCGTGACAGGCGGCTATGATGCCCGATGCTCCGCCGCACTTCCCTCTACGTCAACGCTTTGGCTCGAACGTACTGACAGAGACACTGGGAGGTGGCTATGCAGTGGGACCCCCCGGGGGCGCAGCGGCTCGGGGACAAGCGGGGGAGTCTATTGGATGCCAGCAGCTTCACGTAGGCCGCGCTGTACGTTAGAAGGAGATGGTAGGCAATCGTCTGCAAGAAAGAGCCATAAATCATTGAAAAACCTGTACTGCTGTAGATATAGGACAGCACAGAGATTTTCTAACACGCACGGTACAGTGATAAAATATTAAATTCATCCAAGTGTTATAACAAGGGAGGTATCCGGTGATGCTGTGCTTTATTGCATCCGTGCAGAGGTTGGCGGAAACTCGTGACTCGCAGTACAACTGAGGTCGGAAAGCGACACAAACGCCCCTTCTTAATATAGGATCAAAGTGAAAGCAGCCACCTGGGTAGGAAGGTTGCTGTCCGGCACCAGGCTGTAGTCTTTCGTCAGTTTTCTCTCCTCTGCCTGGCTGCTCGGGGTGCTACAGGCGCTCTCTCTAGCCTCCACCAATAGTGGGCGCTCTTCCTCAATCCCGTCTTCATTGTTTGGGCCCTCCTCGAGGTCAGGGCCTGTGATCTCGGTAACAAGGAGAAGGTGGGACATGTTCTTGCGAAGCTTGCGCTAGGAGAGAGATCAGTACAGATAGTGGGAGAGGCTGATGGTTGGGGATATTTCAAGTTAGACTGAGTCCAAAGTCCAGCCTGAAGCAGACACAGCCCTCTTCTGCAAAAATGACCGCTTATACATCTCTGACTTCTGTCACAATTCTCCCTCTAGATACAACGTGTATTATATGTCTTGGTCAAATTACTCTGAATCCTTTTAGCGTCTTATTGGTAAGTGATGCATATTTTATCACTGATGCACGTGATGAGAAGAATTGGGAGCGGATCAGAAGAATGTCCATGACTCAAGAGTGTGTACCTGCACCTCATCTCGGATGAAGCTCATCTCCTCCAGGGCGTCAGTCAGAGAACTCAGGCAGGGCGACAGGTCCCAGTGCACGCCGAACAACTGACTCCAGCTAAGGACAGACGCCAGCTCGGAATGTGCTAGAACATGTGGGTAAGTAAAGAGGTCGCACCAAAGTCCAAAGAATTTTAATGGCCTCCCACGATTCAACGTGAGTGGCACAATGAGAACGGAGTTGTGCAGCAAAGACACAAGCAGGGTGATGATGATTCACAGAGACCCGGAGGAGACAGCAGATGTAAAATGTGGAGAGAAATCGATACACCATCACATGGAGTATGCAGATGGTCCCGCAGAGAGAGAGCGAGAAAGAGAGGAGATGAGGATGAAGCAGACATTTTTATGCAGGCTGGTTTGGAGGCCATATCGCAGGATACTTGTTGAATGCCAACACAGTTACGTGAACAGTCTGCCACGCCAACCAGCACCTCATGTCTGCTAAGCTTCTCATTCACCTGGATGAGCCTGACGTCCGTGCTGATGTTGATCTGCAGAGGAGAGACATGGGAACATCTTGCTGACAGCGTGCTTCTGAGACGGACCCAGCTGCCACCCCCCGTGAGCAAAGTATTTCAATCTGATCAGTAGAACTGTATGACGAAAATGTTGGTTCCATAGCAAAACCTCCATATTTCATCTGCGATACTGTGCAGGTCAGCCGTATTCCACAGAATGAAGTACAGTTTTAGGGACTGTGGGATCTGTGCCTGTTTGCTGCTGTGATGGAGGACGAGGGCGATGGCAGATGTGACCACCACGGATGCCAGGGTCACGGAGAAGCAGAGGAGCCAGAAGTCAGTGAGGGTGAGGTACAGGTGGATTGTGGAGTAAATCCCGCACCACAGCACCACGTATACCACCTGTCGGAGAGCGGTACACACCAGCTTACACTACTATGCACACATCAAACTGGGCCAGAGGTACCTATATCATGTTCCTGTTTCTGCTCCTGCCCTGGGGATATCTACTGAGCAAGAACATGGCAGACAGATGACGTGCTGGGTAACAGGGGAGCTGTGATCTTTCTCACCATGGCCATTATGAAATGCGACAGGGAGGAGCTGAATAAAAGGTATCTGCGAACGGAGGGGAGGCCAAGTGCCGTCTTCAGGGGGATTTCAAAGTCTGTGATGGGAATCTGCAATGACATAAAAAAAAAAGCCACCGGTGTCACATCGGTAACAAACAAATGAAAGTGGTCTCTGTTCACGAGTTTTGTTGTCTGGGAGATGACCGATCTGCTGCAGTGATGGTCCACAAACAGCATCGCTTTGCCTCATACAGCTGTCTTCAAGTTAATATCTAGGCGAGCCAAAATAACTGGTTCTTGATCTAGGGTTACCCTTAAAAATCCTGAAAATCTAGCTGTCTAATCTCAGCGTTGCACAACAGGTCTTGGCCCTGAAACGGGTGATGCTGTGATGTGCAGTTAGCAAAGGCAGTCGAGATGGAGACCTGATGCTGTCATAGGACCCCCGCTGACCTGGAAGCCACGTCTCTCTAGCTGCGCCCTGCCGACTGCCAGATCAAACGCGGGGCTGAACACAGAGGAACTGGACACTGCCAGCACGCACTGGCCTGCGAGGGAGGTGGAAGGTCAGAAGGTTGCATCCCCAGAAAAGGTCACGTGATCATCTCCACCCTGGGCAGTGCTTTACCATTTGGCTGCTGATGAACTCCACTTCTTTCCAACTGGATACTTGACTGACCCGAGTGGACATCAATGTCTATCACATCGTATTCATTTCCGCCATTGGAATATCCAGTCCCGTCCTCCATTATGCCGAAGGTATGGAACCGTAACAAAGATCCTGGATGAACAGAGGAAAAAATAAATGAACCGAAATATAAAAAGAAAGATCTTTCATGTGTAATTTTGTCTAGCTTTACACAACTCAACACGGCCAGCTCCATTAAATTCTTAAATAATTCAGGCAAACATAATAGGGAAAGAAGAATAGGATGTCAGGCTGGCGAGTGGGAAAATGAGACATTATTCATGTTGTACAACCTGTGCAAAGCATTCATGTCACGATGCATTACCCTTTGCATGGAAATTGCAAAAATAGCTTTAAAGCAGTACTTGTCTCACAAGCAATAGGCCCCATCTGTGGCAATAACTACATTAGAGCGACAGTGTAGGTAGATGACTGACAAACCACAAGCTGTTTATTTTATCAGTCACAGGAAACACTCACATTATCAGTCATTTGCTATTTTCATCTATTCTGGGCTTTGGTTCGCAAGCACAAGACAGCAGCAATAACATCGCTGGAGCCAAACTATGAATCAAACAAAATTTAAAGGTGCAGGAGTTTGTGCTCATTCATCATGCAGACAGTTTAAATGTATTTTAATGCAGAGCCGGGTCTGTTTGTGTCGGCATTTGCTGGGTTAGGGTTAGGAACTGTGTGTGTGTGTGTGTGTGTGTGTGTGTGTGTGTGTGTGTGTGTGTGTGTGTGGGGGGGGTGTACTTACAATGGAAGGAAAGGGTATGTAGCCTACTTGTACAGACCGGATGCAGCCTGAATTATTCTGTTTTTCTGTGTGTTTCTGTGGAACAATAACTTTTATCAGGGATTTTTTAATATTTGTTTGTCTTTGCCTGTGGAACACCCTCCCCCAGAGGTATTGTTTTTATATACACACACACACGAATTATTAACAGCATGCAATATTAACTTTAATATTCTAGTTTATTATTTTGTGTTTTTAAATAAAACCAACTTTTCATCCATCCGGCATCTATGGCTGTCCTCTGCGGGATTACCGTGGTCCAGAGCCTATCCCAGAAACAGTGCACGGTGCAGGGACACCAACATTCAGTCACACATACACACATTAGAGGAAATTTAGTCACTAATCCAGCTAGAACACTTGTATGTGGACTGTGGGAAGGAACCTATGCAAGTTTGCAGCTGTTGGAACTGAGGTTTTTCCAGATTATTCCTGGTCTGGTGGAGACCCAGTGATGAGGCCCAACATAGATTTGAGAAATTTCCTTCCAGATATTGCCATCAGGAAGTTCTGCACAAAAATCTGCTCCCAGATCATGCCAAAATAAACCTGTAGTGCATCGTAACAGTTACATAATCAAAACACCTTGACCAAGCCTAGGCAAGACTGCCTTCTACCCTCCCACACAGCGGTGGGCAGTCACAGGTAGTAAGCATGCACTGTTCTGCACTTTTACAAGTCCCGTGCTGCACCAGGCAGAACAGCAATGTGCACAGTAAGTTGTATTATAAAAAGGTTTACAAAGGAAAAAAGTATGTAGTAGTAGGGTAAAAAAATAAAAAGTATACCATATAATATGGTAAATGAAAAGGTGACTACACTCCATTAGGATTAATTTTAAACAACTTCATTGCTGTTTCTGCCTCATATGGAATAGTAATGTGGGTCAGTACAGGAAAAATAGTACGCAGCTCTGTTTTACCGAGGGCTCACATGCTAGCAAAATGGATAAATACATCACTAAGCGGTTGTTCTGGGCAATTTGCTTAGGTCATCCCTGCTTTGGTGCCTCTCCGCCTGATGTGTGAAACTGAGACTGTAGATGTGTGAAGATCCTGCTGACCACCTCTGTTTAACACCTCTGCTTTAGCCCCACCTCCACAGAACTGTTTGTGAAAGAGTTTCTGTGTGTTTGTGCATTAGCAGTTCAGTGATGTTTTGCACCAAGTACAAGGCACAAAATCGACATTTCTCCAGCTTCACTGTGGTCAAAACATGCCATTAAGGGCATCTGAAGTGGCATCAGCATGACAAATTTTATCTTAATGGAGCACAAAAACTCGAACGTTAAACACGAGGGCAACATACAAATAACACCCTTATGTAATGTAAGTCTTACAAAATGAACATTGAGGGTCAGATTAAATATGAACCCCCAGTTTTCCATCTTACAGAGCAGCAAAGCTTGCAGCATGAAGGAGATCATCATGTCCGGCTGTGTGTGCACAGAAGGTTGGCGTTTAGCTTTACGGTAGCAGACAGGAGTGAAATCTCACAGTGTATCATGATGGAAAACCATTAGAGCATCAGTCATGACCCTACAGGAGATTGGGGGACAGACTTTGATCAAACAGTGGCATTCAATTTATTAGTTCCTTTTTAGCCATTGCTGTTGTTTGACTGCCTCTGGTTCTTTCTCTTTCTCAAGCTCGTGACTCGGATCAAGCAGGCCACATGACTGAAAGAATGCGGTGTGGAGCGCTCAGTGTGCAAGTGTGTTCTCACTAGAAACACGGTGTCTCCTGAGACCATCTGCACCCCCGCTTCTGTGACGATGTGCGTCTGCTACGGCTAATGTCTAGCGTGAACTGCTCACAAAGCACGAAGGGATGACTGGCGATATAACAACTTTTCTGCATATGATAGTTACCATGGTGATGGTGATGTCGCAGAGTTAGATTCGTACCAGCAGACAGCAAACATGCCAAAAGCTGTTCACACTATGAAAAAGACTCTCTCTCTCTCTCTCTCTCTCACACACACACACACTACCTTCTAGCTCTTTCCTGCCACTTACCTATTATGGGCAAAGCGATCCTATGCAGAAGTGCAGCGCAGGAGTTCCTGTGTGGATCTGAGCTCAGCAGCTGCCTGCCTAAGTGGTCAAGGCTGTGCTTGAGGGCTGGTCTGAGGCTCAGGCAGAAGGAAGGAGGTAGACCTCCCCCTTGAACAGCAAGCAGTCACCGCAGTGCACCACGTAGTATGTGCTGTTTTTACAGACCCATCCCCGTGGATCCACACACACACACACACACACACACACACACACACACACACACACACTCAGCTGTATGAAACCTCAGAGGCAAAAACTCTTAAGTTCTTTCTCTGTATTTCATTTTTATTTCAGTGAGCTATGGAGTATGGTGAGATATTCAATCATTTCTGAGATACTAGAAGCTGTTAATAAAGGTCGGTACTGAATGAAAATATTGTGATTCTATGTGAGCTGCTTCATTGCTTCCATTATGAACTGGAAGATACAAATAAAAAACACTGAGCCCACATTTTTCCATCATAATGCAATATTATTCACCAATTAAGCAATATAAAATATTTTGAAAGCAGAATGAATACACAAATCTATAGAAGTCTGTTTGTGAAATTATATATGTATCCTTAAACATTTCGGTTTACAGTCGTAAAATCACAGTAACAAAGAGTCAGGAAGATCTGCATTGTTTCACTTGTGTATCATAAATTTGTAAATGCTCCCTATATACTGAATGTGTTGTTATTTGTCATATAGCAATAAAGTTAGTCTTGTGCTCAGAAAATATCACAGAAGAAAATCACATAAATGAAATTAACCTTATACTGAGCTTAAAATCTTGCCTTATAAAAAATTGTACTCCATAGTAACTTAATACTCAAAGTTCAGCTTTCTATGAATCTGAATCCATCAGAGAACTGCGAAATGCTGCAATAAATTCTCTTTAATCTGTTTTTTGTCCATGTTTGTCTACAGTCTAACTAAGAAAATGGACAGTATGCTAAGAAACTGGCAGGGAAATGCTTGCTGTGATTTTACATGGTGGTCTACAGTCGTATGACTTTTCTGCACTAAAAAAGCTACAACATTATTCTTATAAGTTCTTACATTGGTGCTTAATGCAGAAAACGTGGAAATTTTGTTTAAAAAAAAAATAAAGACAACGTGGCCACTGCCTGAATATTTCATTCTATCCAAACTTTTACACTAGTTCATTTGAGCGGGTCCATAAGGTCACAATAGGAATAAAATATAATAAATAAAAGGTTTAAAGGACCATCTGGATAAATTAATAAATAATTAATAAATAATTCGTGTGGTTTTATAAAGGACATAAAGGATCAAATAAAGTGGACAAAAATTTCTATTTGTTTTACTGTTGTCTGCTTATAACTATTGGATTTGGCATACTGACCTACTTCCAGCTGAATGTCTTATTTCAGATGAAGTCACATTTAATTACAAAGGCACATGAACCAATGACACAAACTTTATTTATTTAAAAAAGTAGACTAATAAAAATCACTGTCAGTCATAAGTGAACATTTTACCTTGGGGTAAAACGACATTTAGAGCCAAAATGGCTGCTCGTAGTGCCGTCCTTCAAAAAACAAAAAAACTACAAAAAAAAGGGGTTATTGGAGTCACGTGACTTCCACCGGTCACATGACCCGCGGCTCCCCAGTCATGTGATAAAACAGCGCTCTCGTCGGTTTCAGTTGTGCTTGCGCCGGCTGTTCCTCTTCCCTGTTCTCGGATTTTCAGCTTTTCAGCTTTTCAGTTTTTCAGCTTTACTAACAAAGTGCACGACCGTAGTTCAGAAGCTGCTGTGGAAGATGCGTGTGTTGCGGCAGGTGGACCTCGGTGCGCTTTCGTGGCCTCTCCGGGTCGCGGTGTGGCCGCTGCTGCTCGTGTCCTGCCTGTGTCTCCCTTACAGGCAGGTACGAAAATGCGCTCCAAACCTCGTGGATGCGCTGATATTAGTGGTCTTTTGCAGGTTCTTGCGGAGGGTGGGTAAGGCTTTAAGAAGCCAGCACATGGGCTGCTTGAGTAAACCGTGCTGTTTGCGGTGTTGACGTTCAGACGCTGCCCGTGAGATTTTACAAACGCACGAATGACGTCACTGTTTTGCTGATGCTGCCAGACCAGAGCCTCCGTTAAACTCTTTCAGGTTGATGTTTTGGCGAGGTCCTGTGTCCTGCAGGCGATCAGTAAAGCCTCGCCGACAGTTTAAATGCAGTAATAATTTGTCCTGCTAACACTGTCTGACATGTTCTCATATTTCCCTGTGGCAGTCCCATATTCAGTGAAGTCTTCCGACAATGAAGGTTGTTTTAAATACTGTAATTATTGTCATTCTGTCGCCGAACAGCTTTCAGTCAGAATTATGAGCGGTTTCTGTTAAAATTTTACAGCATGGTCATGTTGTATTATATACTGTGTAATATGACAGGATAGTGGTTAAGGCTGTCAGTTTGCTGTCTGATGGTTGTTGGCTCAAACCTGCCTCCTGCTGTAGTTCCGTTCGCTCTTGTACTTCCTCTGACTTCACACAGTAAAACACCCTGCTCAGTAAATGGGTATGGTATTGGAAAAATGAATACCAAACAGTGGATGTTGCCTCAGACATGGGGGGGGGGTCAACAAAAAGGGTTTATATATGTATATCAGTCTATATGTGGCATTTAAGTAATGTGCTCACATGCAGTGATCAGTGTCTTAATGTTTGGCTTTTTTCTCTGTTGGTCAGTTTTTGGTTTTTCAGTCTCTTTTGCCATTTAATTTTTTTTCTCTTCATTTGTTTCTTGCATTGTTCATTGGTCAGTCTATGAAGAATTGATTTAAAAAAAAAAAAATCATATCAAGTGTGGGTCAGTGGCTGAAAAAAATGTGGATTTGGTGAACATTTCTTGTGTTGCTATAGTTTTTCTAGCCACACAGGTGGGTAACTGAAGGTGTGACTGTTTCCTCCATGTTTTCCTGCCAGATTAACCCCCTGGTGTATGATGAACAGCTGCTGTGGGTGAGAGATGGTGCAGGAGAGGTGAACACCTACAGGATTCCCATCCTCACCTTCACACCCAAGGGTAGCTTGCTGGCTTTCTCTGAGGCACGCAAGGGCTCCTCCAACGACATCGGAGCCAAGTTCATCGCTCTCCGGCGTTCCACAGACAGAGGTGTGTGTGTGTGTGTGTGTGTGGTGCATCTAAAAATAAAAGTAGCAAAAATGGTTCCTGAAAAAGGGATGTGAATATACATGCATACTTCTGACAGAACAGCATGGAGGAAGAAAGCTTGTAAGAACAGATTGCAGGGAGGAGAACTATCTGAAGATGCATCTTGAATGCCTGCCATTAATATTTAGCTGCAGGAGATTCCCACGAGGCTCGGCCAATTGAGGCAGCCTTCCTGACTGCAAAAGTTTAATGACTAATGCAGCACATCTTACTAGGTGTTCCTTACAAGTGAAAGCAAGACTGAACATAAACGGGGACGGACACACACGCACACACACTCTTCTAATGAACTGATTTATTTCTAAAATCATATTCAATAAGCATCTTGGTTACCACTTACAGATTTACTCTGCAGGTTTTAAGGGTTCTGTGATGGGTGCCATCTGACTGATTTAGAGATTGGAGGAAAAGTTTCAAAATCTTGCTCCTCCTTGTGCAGGTGCCACCTGGTCCCCCATATCTTTCATTGTGGACGATGGCTCTTTGGAAGATGGCCTGAACCTAGGGTCTGTGGTGGTGGATGAGGAGACAGAGTCTTTGTTCCTGCTGTATTCTCTGTGCTTCCACCGGTATCACTGCAACCCCTCAAGCACCATGCTGGTGGAGAGCGCGGATGACGGGCTCTCCTGGAGTAAGCCGCGCAACCTTTCCGTCCAGCTGGGGGTTAAGAGTTTCGCCCCAGGGCCAGGCTATGGAATTCAGGTGTGTTTATAATGTTTGGATACAGCGGTTGCAACTTAGAATTTAATTATATATTAGCTTTTCATTATAAGACACTCAAGGGATTAGACAATACAACAACTATCTTCATACATGTATCATACCACCATGTTGCTTCTGCCCCACAGAAGCGCTACCCCCCAGCAGTAGGAAGGCTGATAGTGTGTGGTCATGGCTCCATCGAAGGGGACGGTGTGTTCTGCCTGCTGAGTGATGATCATGGGAAAATGTGGCGCTATGGTGCGGCGTTGAAGAGTATCCCATACAACCAACCAAAACTGGAACTGGACTTTAACCCGGACGAGTGTCAGGTGAGAGGCATGGAGCAGTGAGCTGCGGCGTTTTCCTGTTTATACATTATTTATTAAAAGCTCAGTGAGCAAACTGCTTGACTTCAGAGATTGTCTACTTTTGTAGTCATTTCCTTATTCCTTTCTTCCGGGACCATCAGCCAATGGAAATGGAGGACGGCAGCATCGTGATCAACGTACGCAACAACAATAACTACCACTGCCGGTGCCGTGTGGTGGTGCGCAGCTCCGACGGGGGCGAGTCCTTGCCCTTGGAGGACCTGGTGTTTGACAGAGCACTGGTGGACCCGGCTGTGGCGGCAGGAGCTCTACAGAAAGAAGGGGTTATGTACTTCACCAATCCTGCCAACACACAGCATAGTAAGCACTTGAAGGCTAGGTTGTTGGTGCACCACTCGGTACTCAACATTGTTTGGTTTGTTATCGGTGTAATTAGCCTGGAAGTTGGTAAAGAAACTGGACATGTGCCTAGTTGAAATTTCATTAAAAAAATCATTGTTAAACCATTGAACATAAATTTAAAAAAAAAAAAAAAAGGCTTAGCAAATGTGCATACAAATTAATGCAAGTTCTCAATTGGCATAAACACTGACATCTAAGCAAAATAGTACTGCTTTTAGTGTATGTAATGTTCTATGATGGACTGGCACCCCCTGTTTCTAGGAGCAGAGTGGTAGTGGTTGTATTCATGTGCATGTTTGAACCTTTGTCTACTGTCCCCTTTCCTTTCCCACCTTGTTCTTCTGAGGTTTACCTGGTACATGAACTTGCAGTGAGACTCCTGAGGGTTGTGGTCTATTGCAATTTGGCAGCCCTGCTTCTTTTCTCTCCAATGTTCATTACTGTAGCTAAGCATCATAAGCCATAAAGGGCAGCTCCTCACATGTCATAGTCCACCATTTGCCCAAAAGATGTGTTTTGCCACCCTGTAAACACTGACTATATAAGGATTCTGATGGAGAGTAAATCAGGTTTAGATGAGACTATGTTTGTTTGAATCAGGTGTTCCAGTGGCTGAGTGAAATAATAATAAAAAAGCCTTATCACTGCACCATCCCAACTCCCACCAGACCACAGTTTAGGAATCTTCTTTTTTACACAGCTTAATGTTTAGTGGAGCAGTCTGTTATAAAAGTCATGCACTTGAATTTAACTGTAGCTCAGTGGTCTGCCTTGAATCCTGGGTTTTTAAGATGGATGCTGGACCACTGTGACCCTCGACCAGAGGAGCGGTTAATGATAATGGATATGTAGTTTGATACTTTTATGCACAGAATCTGTATCTCTCTTATTCTTGTACCTCTTTTATCTCGTTCTTTCCCAGGGGTGAACCTGACTCTCCGCTGGTCTCTGAGTAATGGCACCTCATGGGAGAAGGATGCTGTGCAGATCTGGGCCGGGCCAAGTGGCTACTCCGCCATGACGTCCCTGAAAGGAGAGCACCCAGAAGACAAGAAGTACATCTATGTCATCTACGAGAAGGGCCACAATGACTATTATGAGACCATCTCCTTTGCTAAGATCCATCTCTTTGGAGGCATCTAATTGACAAGCAGGGCTGACAGTGGAGGGGGGTCGGGGGGGTCTGTGGTTCTATCTTCAGTGGTGGTCAGGACAACCACATAGCCATGTTGGGATGATCATGACTTGATCTATGACCAGCGGGTGGAGTACTGTGTCAGGATATTTTGCCAGTGAAAAGTATGTAAAAGCAATACATTTTCTGTGGTTTTTGGGGTGATTATATACTGTACGTACACTTTCTAACCAAACTTCCAAAGGGTAGATGGCATAAGAGTGGGTTGGAAACTTGGACTTCCAGTTTAGTGGAGGGGTGAAGTGTTGAGAAAAGATGTCTTTCAGTCACTGATCATAAATTGTTCATGTGAATCAAAGGAGTGTGTGTGTGTGTGTGTGTGTGTGTGTGTGTGTGTGTGTGTGTGTGTGTGTGGTATAGAATTATTTTTTTATTTTATTTTTTTTGTGACTTTCTCGTGTTTGAAGTTCACAATAGCAAAGATGAAGTTTAGGAGAACAGAACAATGGACAAAAGAACTCAGCAGAAACCAGTGTCTTTGCCTTATTATCACAGGGTCATGCAGAAATAATTTTTGCTTATTGTGAAGAGCAGCCTCCACAAATTCTGCTGGATGGCTTCTTGGCCTCAGATGCTGGAAATGCCCTGAAAGTTTGCCTTTTGGCTGCAGTCTGGACTCAGATTTAAACAATTTACAAATCTGTTTACAGGAATGTAGTCACTGGAGATGCACATTGTTAGTTTTTCCATATGCAGTATATGATGATGATGATAACTACATGGCTGTGTAGGAACTCATTTTAAAGGAATGCCTTTTTCCACTAAGAGGTTGCATGTTGGGGTGCATTCAGCAATAATCACCATTGCTTACTCAGACATTTTTTAAAAGATTTGCCCCTCAAAGTATGTGCTTTACCAGATATTGTAATGTGTAAAATCTTCTCCTACTGTAAATGATTATGATTTTATAGACTAACTTGAATCATGTTCATCCTTTTACATGTGCCTTCATACCAACCTTTCATCTTAGACAACTGCAATCATTAAAAGATCTGCAAAGATATACAGATTGTAAAATTTAAGTATGTCATTCTTAGTCTAAGATCTGTTCATTATCCTATAAAGTTTTGCAGATTCTGCCAAGGGAAGGGAGGATGAATTTACATTTCAATTATATAGTACTTTTGCCAGATTAATGGTCAGTCAGCTATTGCAGTATTAATAATTTTAACATTCAGATGGTTACTGGACCATAATAGTGATCACAATGGCCATTAATATACCCCATTACTGTTAATTTCTCTTTCCAGTGAGTATTTTAGACTTTGTGTAAATAATGTAAAGGTAGTTTCTTATTCTCCTGCTCATTCACTGGTTCCTGAATTTTTGTTACCTGCTGTTCTGAACTAATAAAAGTACTAGCTGTGCAGTGGCAGATTTTTAGTAACAGATCACAGAGGTGCCTAAAAGAAACACTTGTCATTTTTAATATGAAATTACAAATAAACAGAAGTTAAGAGAAGTATTAAATATATCACTGAACAGGCAAAATTGCAGAGATTACAGAAATTAATACAATATGGTGCCTGTGTGGTCCAGGCGCATGATAGCCACCCTGGCTCAGTGACTGGAAATATGGTTAGGTATTAAAATCACTATGCTACGATGCCCTATACGCATACTGTACTACACCACAAGGCTCATGTAAAACAGGATGACCCACTCTTCAGCATTTGTTTGTGCATGTGTGTCAGTGTGCGTGCACGCAGGCCCCGTATCCCCATGCTGCACACTGCACGTCCCAGAGCTGCCAGGGGAGCCCATGGTGTCACAGTGTGTCGCCATGGAAACTGTTCTAAAAGCAAATACAGGTCAGTCAGAAACGGCTCACAGTCCAGCATGGTGGTGCAACACAACTTCTCAGGCAAATGGTGTCATTTGTTGTCATCTGAGATTTTATGCAGCAATGCCATCTAGTGAAAAAAAAACAAAATTTACCCAAACCCCATTGTCCTCATTCTAATTGATTAAAAAACATTTTTTACTTAACTGGATGGGTGGGATACAAGTCAATAGTACAGAGGCAGTTCATCAATAAATGTGATGATAAAAATGCCACCAGCCTTTATTGACAAGAGCTGGTGAGGCCATCGTGATTGCTTTATCCTACCGTGTGCGTATTTATTTTGTTTTTATATGTTGTAGCCCTACGTTCTTCACCACCGGGTTTCATACTGTATGCATGAATATATTTCGTGGAAATGTCTCCTTTTAACAATTATTAGGTAGAAGGTGTGACACAGAGATGATGCTAAAACTTTTTTCTTCGGGTTTCAGAGTGGCTTTGGTGTTGTCATCCAGTTTTTGAGCTTTAAAGCCAATGCTGAGATTTGCATTGGGTGTGACCAGGATGGACAGGATTAGGAATGAGTATATTAGGGGGTCAGCACAGGTTAGACGGTTTGGAGACAAAGTCAGAGAGGCGAGATTGCGTTGGTTTGGACATGTGCAGAGGAGAGATGCTGGATATATCGGGAAAAGGATGCTAGGGATGGAGCTGCCAGGCAAGAGGAAGAGAGGAAGGCCTAAGAGGAGATTTATGGATGTGGTGAAGGAGGACATGCAGGTGGTAGGTGTGACGGGGAAAGATGCAGAGGACAGGAAGAAGTGGAAATGTTTGAGCCGGTGTGGCGACCCCTAACGGGAGCAGCCGAAAGATGATGAAGAAGAAGAAAGCCAACTCTTTCCTGCACGTTGGTTATTTAAAAAGGTGATTGTATAGCTTTGCCACTGCAAAACACTGGCGTAGAAATTAGAGTCCGTGCGCGCAACAAGGTCTGCATTTTGTAGAACAGTAAGAAGTGTTTCGCAACTTGATCATAATTCAATTTTCTGAAACAGGTCTTGTAGAATAAACGTTCAGTTCTTGGAGGGCATTCATTTAGGCGGCGGCAATCGAAATTCTAACAGCAGCGCGACCGCCAACTTTTCGGCCGCTTCGTCCGAGCGAAACGCGCATGACGTAAAGAAAGCCGGGGTTTTCGCCAAGACGCACGCGGAGCGCGAGGAGGACGCATGCAAATGAGCAGCCGAGCCGAGCCGATCCTGCCGGCGGATAGGCCACGGGGGGCACGCGAACGCGTTATGCTAATAAGCCCCGCCCCCGAGCGCTCCCTCCCCACCTCCTTCTGCGCCGCCGTAGCCAGTAGCCGTTGACGGCTCTAGTAGTGACGGATCGACCTCTGTCCGCGATTGTTTTCTTTTTCTTTTTTCATTTGTTTTGTGGGGGGAAAAAAGAAAAAGAAGCACAGGCGAGCCGAGCCGCACTACGCCCATTTGTCTCCGAAACGCTGTGCCCGATTTTATACAGAGTATTCTTTTCTTTTTGAAATCGGGCTTTTCGGACCGCTAGCAAGCTAACGTTTGCTAGCCGCGCAGCCTAACCCGGGGTTGGTGGTTTCAGCTAGCTGGCCAGCGTGCGCTACCGCTAGCTAGCAACCAGAGTTGTCCCTTTCATTCGTTAGCGACACAACCTCGAGACGAGTCGGGATAAGGCCAGGTGAGTACGGCGTTTTATTCTTCGCTGGGGTTCCGATCATGGAGCGGTGGTCGTTCCCACAGGGTGCCGCTTGTGATTAACCTCGCTGGGGAGGACGAGGAAGGCAGTCGGGTGCCCGGCGCCGCTTGCTTGGAAAGATCTCTGCTGGGAAACTGCAGTTTGCGGAGCTTTAAAGTGAGGCAACGGTGCTGCGTTGAAATGTATTCCCTCGTACATCCTCTTGGTTACGGGCTGCTGAGGCTCAGCCGGCTTGTTGTTGTCGTTAATGCAGCGCGGCCTACCCCGCCGCTGCCGCCATTTTGTTTTGTTCCCTTAATTCGGTTTACCGTTTACAAATGTCGGAGCATCAGGAAAAAAAGCCGGTCCCTCGTGTGTCCGCGCACTGACCGAGCAAAACCCCCCACGAATCTGGGCCGTGTGTCCGAAAAACACGCTGCTGTTGTGATATGACTAAATACTATGCGCCGCGTGAAATACGAACCCTGAAGGCCGCGTTTTGGCTGCTTTTGCTGGACTGTGAGGCGGGGTGGGAGCCTCTAACGGGTCCTCTTACAACCCGTGAAACTAGCCAGGTAATTTTTTACGATCGCGTTTTTGTGGTCTTTCAAGAAATGTAGGCAGCCAAAAGCGTTTCGTAGGTGGTGGCGAAATGGAAACTTTATTTCTACGCAGGGCTGCGAAGGCCTCGCACTGGTGCTCCCAAACTAGCAGCGGCTGCTAATCGGACTCCAGCTACGTAACGCGTTTCTCCCATCCGGTTTTGCGGCCGTCGTCGAGCCCCCAGCACCGCGAACGCGGTGGTTTTGCGGCCTTTACCGCAGTAACGGAGCCGGGGTTTCGTGGGGGAACTCGAGTGGCTCGCACGGTCAGTCAGCTCAGCTCGTCCCCCTGAGCTCCGGGGCATCCTGTGCTCCCCGTGGTCCGAAACGGATTGCTGAGCGTTTCTGGTCCCTCCTTGTATCGTTCTGGACGAATATGCATCCTTGTGATATTTCTAATTTATTCAAGTGTTTAAAAGTTAAAATTAAGTACGAAATTGTGCAGTGCACGCAAAATAACTTTCCTTTGTAAATCGTATGTATTCTTATGCGATGACGGTTTGTGCTTATTTATTGGCCTCATGTGCAGCTCAGTCTTAATAATGAATTAAGGCCTAAGATGCTCCTCAGTTAATTGATTTTTACACGTAGCAAAATGACTTAGAAATGCAGAAAAACTTCACTGTGACTCTCAGAATTGACCAAGAAGTACAGGGAAAGTGAACATTAATCCTTCTGACTTGTTAGAAGTCCAGGTGGGATTATACAAGGACGTTGCAAGATGCTGTGGTGTCATACTGAGCTGCACAAATTTTAAACATGGGGACAACAGCTTTGCACTCTACTTCACGCAGTTTGCTGAACAGGATACTTTTTCTTAATATTCTTTCCCAATATTTAGAGCTCAATGCAGTTTGTAAGACAGCTAATGCGATAAGTGTTTTGTAGGTATCGGCAGCATCTGGAGAAGTGAACATTTTCTTGTATTGTTTTTTTTTTATTTTATTTTATAAACTTGTGCTTAAACTTGGTATAAAAGAGAATGTCCATTCAGGAGGGTTAGGCACTGTATTTTATTGGCAAGCTGTAAAACACTATTGGTGTTGCCATGGAGGCAACCCCTCTCAAGGCAGACTGCAAGGAGCATCATTTATAGTATATTGCCATGGCAACCTCAATTCTTGCCATTCCTCTTGGTTCAGTTTCCTTTGAAGTGGTCGGCACTGCAGACAGACCCTTGCTCCGTCAAACACGTTTTCCTCACCGCTCATACTGTTGTTTAGGTCTGAATCAGACCTATATGTAGCAATGCAAAGAATCTTTATCCTGGGGCAATAACAATGTCGCTTATTACAACACGCCTGTTTTCTTTTCAGTCTCAGGGCTCACCATACTCAATGAGCGGACAGCGCAATGTCAGAGCGCTCTGGGCAAACGGCAAAGGGGAAGGATGGCAAAACCAAGTATGCGTCTCTCAACCTGTTTGATACCTACAAAGGAAAGAGCCTTGAAACACAGAAGCCTGTTGGTAAGTGGCCTGCTTGCTTTTTTAATTTGTGGTTTTTGTTACCTGAAAGTGAAAACATTGAGCAAAAAGATTTTCTGGAATTTGAAGTATTTCTTTTCCTTAAGGTTTAAAATTTCTTTGGAAGCACTGTATTCAAAGTGACCCTTCTTTAATTTCAGTTGGTTGTGAAAGCTGCCTGGACTCCCTTGTGTTCAGCTAGATTGCTGTTCACTGCTGTCTCATTTACTCAGTCAGTCTAAGCCTTTTTTATACGTACAGAAGCAGGTTGCCTATATTATGAGCTTTGACTGTTAAACACTTTTGTTATATAGCAGATTACTGTAATGTTATGCACTCTGAGTGCAAAGTGATGCTGAAGAAAAATTGAATACATGACATGTCTGAAGGTTCACACACCCGTTTTGAGTGATCAACTGCTTATTATTATTATTATTATTACTGCTGTAAGAAGTACATTTCTCTCACTGTAATTTAACCAAGTATTTTAAATTGCGTCTGATGTTTAGGTCTATGCAAGCATAAAACCAAGAACCCACACATGGTTTAATTTTAAAGAAGTGAAGTCCATTATTTCTTTGCCTAGTGTATACAAGTCATTAGGCTACTTTCTTTTGAGATGGCTAACTTTGTATCTCTCAGCGTGGTAGAAATGTAGCGTAGAGGCAATGCAGTTTATATCATCTCGTTCCTCTCCCTTGTCAGTCCCCCCCCGCCATGGCCTCCAGTCTCTTGGTAAAGTTGCCTCAGCACGGCGCATGCCCCCCCCAGCCAACTTGCCCAGTCTGAAGGCGGAGAACAAAGGCAACGACCCCAACGTCTCGCTCGTCCCCAAAGACGGCACAGGATGGGCAAGCAAACAGGAACCTGCAGACCCAAAGAGGTGAGTCTGGACAGCTAAACGAAAGCTGTGTATTGTATGTCTAATAATTCTATAGGAATAAGTTGCATTTTTTGGAAGATTACTTTGGCTGACATTCATAGCACCCCCCCCCCCCCCAAATTGAGTTGCCTGTAAAAGTCTGTGTGTCTATAGGAAAATTCCATTTTCACAGTTGTAGGGAAAAAAAAGAGGAAAACTTTTCATGTTTCCTCATAATTGTAACCTTCAGACGCCAGGCTTGGAAAAGACTTGAAAGATGAAAACACACAGCGAGTTCTTTGCAAATGCCAACATTTAAATTGCTGGTACTCTTAAGTAACCAGTTTATTTTGTCATTATAGCTTGAAGTTTTTACTCAAGGTTAATACTTGATCATTGTTGATGTTCCTAAGTTTGTGGAAGTTGAGTTATGATAGTAATACTGGCCTCATACAGTTAAAATGTGCAGACATAGAGCGCATAGTAGGGGGAAATAATTCATTGCCGATATATCAGGTTGGGGTTGAGCTGATCACGGCCTAATGTGAATATTTTGTGGTGTCGTGTTCTTGAACTGTTCCAAGAACTGTTCCAAGAACTGTGTTTTTATTTGACCTTGTCTATTAAACCCAAGCACCAGGTGATGTAGTAGTTAGAGCTGTTGCCTTGCACTCCAGTAGCCCAAGTTCAAATTGCACCTTTTGTGGCAGTACCCTTGAGCAAGGTACTTGCTGTAAATTGCACTGTAACCGGGAAAATCAAGTTGTTTTGAAGAACAGCATCGGCTAAATAAATGTAAAACTTTCCATGAACATGGTGCCTGATTCTTTTAATATTTTTCAAAGGGTTTTCTGTTCCTTAGGTAGAAATATTTTCTCAATAGTCCTTACGTTGGTTATTATTAATGGGCAAGTACTAAAATGTAGTGCAGTCACTTTCACAGAGGACAATGTTGATTTGTTGCCAGTGCTCCTTTAATTATTTGCACTAAGAAACCATTCCACTGAGGTAGCACCATTTGCAGAAGATCCTTTTTCCAATTTTAAGAGTAAAAGCACAATAACAGGGATGTAATGAATTGTGGAATTAACTGGTAATTCTCCCTAATGCGAAGAAGTTAAAGGCCAATATTTAAATTTGTGTAGTATGTCATTTTGTAGGACTAATCTTTAATTGTGCATCACTGAATGTTTATACCATTACATTTACATAAGAATGAGTTGTGCACAGAGTTTAGTTTCTATACATGACTATTTTGGGGAAATGTGGCCAGAAGATGGTATCTGGATGATGTGGCAAAGGGGAAAGATAATTAAACCCCAGAAGCTTCTTTTCTTAATCTCATTACATGTAAGCCAGTAGTGGACAACAGAAGGTTACATGTTTAAAGGGTAATCTTGCCAAATCATGGATTATAATGGCAGAAACATCCTTACACAGGGTAATCTACCTATATTTAATACTGATTTTTTTTTTTTTGTTCTCCTATATAAGTATTAGGAATTGGATTTTTTTGTCACAGAGATTGTTTAACCTGCAGTTTTGAATGGGTTTCTAATCCATTCACACTGAAAGAAGCCCAAGTTTTTCAGTTTGGTTCCCTCAGTAATTAACATAATGGAGGTTTTTCACATCAGTATACACATGTCAAAGAGTCAAAAGAGTTTGTCACGTACATGGTTACTGAGTATACCATGTAGTGAAGTGTGCTCTGATTCAATAGGATAGGAGACTGCAGAAAAATGTACAAGTAAAACAACCAAACACGAAGAAAAGAAGCAAACAGGAAATAAATAGATAGATAAATAAAACCTTAAGGTGCACTGGAAGGACACTGACAGTGAGGGGAGCGGTCAAAGGATATTGTAGACCCTGGTTTGTGAGAATTGTGATGGCATGTCCGGGTTAAGAAGTCTTATGGCATCTCCTGCATAACATAATTTGAGGATCTGTCTATAATTTTTTTAAAAAATAACTCTTCATTTATCACTTCACCATTGCAAAATCTGTTCAAATGGTTATTAAAAATAGTTGTTTATTGTTGAAGTGTCAAAAATGGCTGTTTTTGTTGCTTTGTCTTTAAATGGTGTTTGTTGTCAACACCCTTAGTAGTGCCTCCTTATTGCCTTTGATATATTTGAGAAGCTGCTTTTAAATATGTTGTATGATAATATTACAATGCTAATAAACTGGACAGTTCTCATAATGCAACTATTTTAATAATTCAGTGCTTGAGCCCACCTTGCTTCATTCTTTGCAGTGAAAGAATAGCAAATCAAAACAGTTGTAATGAAACTGAATTTTGCCAGAAATTTGTTTCAAGATTTACATAAGGCTTTCCTTTGCTTTTCACTTTTTAACATTAACACTTTTGCTTTGTATCGTGTTATCATAAATTCATGAAATTTCTGAGATATGCTTGTAAGCGGACACACAGCTGGCAGTTGACATTGGGCAGGAGAAGCCACCCACACGGGGGAGGGGGGGCTTCTTGCCCTACATTGTGCTTGACTTTACCAAAGCTTTTTTCTGCATTTAAATTTTATTCTTGTAAGGTTTTTCATTTAATTGATTTTGCAAATTTTTGGGTGCAAATTACATTTCTAATTAAAACTCTTTAAAATGAGCATTTGGTGCTCAGAGGGAAGCATTTTTAAAGGCATATTCAGTTTATTGTATCTTTGAATATCTGAGAAGATATGGTTGTTGATGACTTGATGGGTGTTCAACTCAACATGGAAAAATCAGGTTTGTGAGGCATATTTAAATGGCGGTGGACTAACCGGCTTCTTTGTTTTCAGTACCGATGTATTGTCAGCTCCGCAGCCGGAGTCGCAGCCACCTGTGGTTTCACAGACATCTGTATCGACCCAGCCGAGAACCTCGACAGCACCAGAGGTATGCCGAACCATGCACATTGGCCTAGTGAATACTTGGGCTTGTGCACCCAGTGATAGTGGTTTCTGTTTTTGCATGTGCCCTTCCTGAATCGTGGCAGATAACTTGCTTGCTTTTAGCTCTGTGTCCAGTCTCAGGGACTGTAGATTTCTTCTGTTGAATGGGCTTTTCCCCTCCCTCCTCCAGGCACCAGCTTCAGCCCTGGCCGCAGGGGCAAGGTCTTGGGCACAGGCCAGTGTTACACATGGAGTGCAAGGGGATGGTAAGCCTGCATTGTATCGGCCTCTCTTTGTAAACCTCTCACTCCTGACGAGTATATCTCTACCTTTCTTTCGGCACGGAGTAGTGCTTTAGCAGTGTATCCCTGGAACTGTTCCCTGATATGTCTGCTTGCCATTGTAGAAACAGTATATCTTAGTACAGTTATATGTCTGCAGGTGGAAAGGGATTAAGCCAACCGTCGCCATTCTCTCGCGAGGAATTTCCCACCCTGCAGGCAGCTGGAGACCAGGACAGAGCTGGCAAAGAACCGGCCACTGCAGATCAGTGGTATGGGCCCGGACCAAGCCTCCGCCCCCAAAGTGAGTGCCAGGGCCATCGGTAACACCCGTGAAGTTGACACTCAAGACAATTAAATCTTTGTTGGTGGCATAAGAAATGCTTGAAATCCATACATACATTAACCATTATTCTGCATTTTGGACAATGAAAGCATGCTGCACCATTCCTAGTAAAGAAGAGTATTGTCTGGAGTGTGTGCACACAGGCACATTTTCCTATCTTCTTCTTGCTACCATAGATTTTAGGTTAACCCTTCCCTGTCACACTCCTGGAACTTAAGCAGTTCTGCACAGTTTGTTTGCATTTCTTTCTATAGGCTTCAGTATCATAGGTGTATTCCTGAAATGTGCCTTTAGATGAAAGCACCTACACGGAGATCAGCTGTTTGCCCTTGAAGGAATGCATGTGATATTCTACTTTTTTTTTATTTTTTTTTTTAAACAAGTTAAAAAGCCAATCTGTGTAATCTAATGTGTAAATGGATTCAATTATTGATATCATTTTGCTAGGACTTTCTCCACATCTCATCGATTTTTCTTGCTACTCTTCCTTCTATAATGCAGATGTGACAAGTTGGCGGGATGGGGGTGGCCGCGCCCTGAACACAGCGCTGCCTGGAGAGGGTGCTGCGGAGGGTGGTGCTGGAGGAGCATCCATGATGGAGGGGGCGGCTGGGACAGGCCAACCCACTTCTCATCAGCTGCAGAACCCACCTTCACACGGACCCCCTAGAAACCCCCCCGCCAGCAGCCCTGGGCTGCCTCTGCCACAGCCTCCTGTTGGCCCACAGTTCCCTGCTTACCGGGGGATCATGCCGCCCTTTGTAAGTGCAAATGTGTGGAAACTGAATGTGTTGGCACTTCGGCACTCTCCATCTGGTTATGAACTTGTCAGGAGTTTGACCTTTTTTTTAGGATCCTAAATATCTGAGCTAGCAGTCTGTAAAGGAAAAGAAGTTCCTGCAGTCAACACAATGGCAGAACATTATTTGACATAATGTCAAGGTCTTGGAAAAGTCTGGTAAAATAGGTGGAACAGGTACCTGAAGTGCAGAACCTTGCTGCTAGATTGAATTGAAAGCTAATTTTCTTTAATGTCATTTTGTTTCTTTTCCCAACAGATGTATCCTCCGTATCTCCCCTTCCCGTCACCTTATGGCCCCCAGGGGCCCTACAGGTATCCCCCATCTGCAGAGGTTCCCAGGTAAGGTTCTAGAACTGCATTTTTTTCCTCATACCCCTTGTGTATGTGCACAATAACACAGTGAACATTGAGCAGTGATGTTAGTGTTAGTCTGCAGTTTAGATATCTTTGTGAACATCAAGGATTAGTATAAAATACTATTTTCTTATAGTCATCACTACTGTTCATTTGGCTACTTCTGTTTGTGCATTAATCCCCCCCACCCCATTCCCAGGTTTGCTCGTGCACAGGGAGGCGCAGGTGATGGGAGGCCTCCAGGAGGCCCAAGAGGTGGAGGAGAAGTGGTAAAGCGTCCTTCCATTCTGAAGCAGGACGACCTAAAGGAGCTGGATGAGCTGGACCATGACGGGGATGAAGGCTGGGCTGGTAAGAGAAAGGTCACAAGTGGCATAGGATATGCAGTATAGCCTTTGACCTGGTTATGAGAAACTGTCTGATCTTTCTATCTATCTACAGGAGCTCATGAGGAGATAGACTATTCAGCCAAGCTGAAGTTCAGTGATGATGAAGGAGAAGAAGGGGAGGAAGAGAAGAGCGAGGGCAAAAACTGCGACCAGTAGGGATTGTTCATACAATAATGTGACTGGTAATGGAATACTGTGTTTATAAGTCCTGATGGATATCACCGCTTCAATCTTGTAGTGAGCAGAAAGAGCAACAGAGGGCCCAGGAAGGACCATCCTCTGTTACACGCTCCCGAGGCCCTGATGGTGGAGGGGAGAATCGCCACACCCCTCCCTCTGGCCCTGAAGACACGTCCCAACCCCCCTCCAGCAAGCCAGGCTGGGCCGAGGAGGGGACCGGCAGCTGGGCGGCTCAGGGAAATGCAACACTTTATCAGGTACTATACATGGCTGGAGGAAGGATTAGAGCATTTATCGTGAATTGTTATTCGTCCTTCAGTTGTCCAGTGGTGACATCAGGCAGGCAAGAAAGTTCATAATTTATGTATTCAGTAGTGTTGTAGTATTGTAATGCTGCCCACTTCATTATTTATGATGGCCCTTCGGGGATCTCCAAAACTGAAGTCAATATTCAATGAATTTTGGCGTAGTAACTGGCTCCCCTTCGTCTGTAGGGGCGGAGGTCTGGGCTGGGTGGTCCCAGGGAGCAGCCCTCACCCCCACCGGGCCCCCTCCTCGGCCAAGGGCCCTACTCCTACTACCGACAGGTATTAATGGAGAACTGAACTTAGGGATTGTTCGCAGGGAGCACTTCAGAAGAGTATTTGGATCCAAGAGTGCAGTATGAAAGTGGTAAAGGGTGGATTAAGTTCAGATTTATCCATGACCGTCACATCCTTTGTTTTCTTCTCCAGGACCGTCCTTCTGCGCAGCCTGGCTCCACTGCTGGTCCTTCAGGCTCCCAGAAACCTTCCTCAATGTCCCAGCAACACCCCATGTCCACCCCTTCCCCGCTTACTCAGCCCCAGGCTGAGGATGAAGATGAGACATGGAGGCAGCGGCGGAAGCAGTCCTACTCGGAGATCTCTGCAGCGGTGGAGCGTGCCCGAAGACGACGTGAAGAGGAAGAGCGCAGGATGGAGGAGGAGCGACGCGCAGCATGTGCTGAGAAGCTGAAGAAGCTTGATGAGAAGCAACAACAGAACGCCAAGCCTACTGCTGTCACCGGGGAAGGCAGCAGCCCTGGCCCTGCTCTGTCTGCCACTTCTCCAGCTCCCAGCCAGCCCTCCTCCCCCTGTGTGGACTCTGACGAGCCTCCCCTTGCTGCTCCTCAGGCAGGGACTGGAACTGCAACTGGGACTGGCACCAACAACAGGCAGAGGGCTGGCAGTAATAGCAGCTATGAGTCCAGCACAGGTGAGTTCAAAGCTGTGTGTGATGAAGAACCAGATTCCTTATGTTCTCAGTACCTTTAAACTCTTATTGGTTGTTAAAATGCTATGTAGATTGTTTTTAAACATTATATAACCTTATAACAATTGCAACGAGTTGTTTATCACAGTATAAGTTTTTCTACTTGATTAAAGTATTTTTTTCTTTGCTATGTGTGTTCTAACAAACTTCTCTCAACCTTTTTTGCCCTATCCCCTTCTCCCCAGAGCCACAGCAGTGCCCTCCACCCCCAGCACCACAAACCATGGACACAGGAACAGTTGGGGAAGGAAAAGAGGAAGTCAGTGGTCCTCCCAGTGTTCGTAGTTCTGGAAGTTCAGATGTGGTGAAAGTGGAGAGCCTGGGAGGGGGGTCTGGACGCCAACCAGGCAGCCTCCCCAGCCAGGGCTATTCCAAGTACCAGAAGTCTCTCCCTCCTCGCTTCCAGAGGCAGCAGCAGGTGAGCAGTTAGATGGGTAGACTGACTTTCATATTATGATGTCTTTCTTGACACCTTTCAAAAGACTGTTGTTTTTTTTCTATTTTAAAAGTCCCTTTGCCATACTCTTTCATAAGCAGTGTATTTTTCTGTATTTTATGCAGTGTTAATCAATGTCTTTCTCTCAGGAGCAATTACTTAAGCAGCAGCAGCAGTGGCAGCAGCAGCAGCAGCAACATAGTCAGGCTGCCCAAAATCAGCTCCAGCCTCCACCAGCAGCACCCCAAGGTCCTGCCCCAGGTGCCCCACCTCAGTCAGCCCCCAAACAGCCACCCATGTACCCTGGCTCTCTGGGTCGACCTCCTCCACTGCCAATGAACTTTGATCCTCGTTGGATGATGATGCCCTATATGGATCCACGGATGATGCAGGGTCGTCCTCCACCCATGGACTATTATCCTCCCAGCATGCATCCAACTGGTAATAGTTTCTGTATTTGTCTGTAAGTGCCAATAGCACAGTTTTTAATTATGAATTCTATTAACTTTCACTTAAAAAGTGCTGAATACACTGTAATACACCTAGTTTGGGATTTTAAGATCTGTTGTCTGATTCATGGTCTTACAGATTTATAATGGCACTTTCAGGCAAAGGAAACAAATTCCAAACTTTGTGCTCTGTGATATAACTGCTCTATCTTGTAGGACTTCTTGCTCGTGAGCGTTCTGATTCTGGAGGCTCTGGGTCAGATCCCTTTGACCGACAGCAGCCCCATCCAGGACCTCCGCATCCTCACAGAGGCACACCCCCCATGGATCCAAAGTTGGCCTGGGGACCTGATGTGTTTCCTGGTGGTGCTGAGCCCCGAGGCTTGGGTTCCCCATTAAGGCAGAAACAGCAACATGAGGAGGATGACAGTAGCAAAGGGCTGAGGTAAGAAAAATGGAGAAATCCTTTGAATATTTATTGCCAATTCAGGATGTTGCATGGCATGAGATTATTTTTCTCTTCTTAAACTAGGAGTGACACTCCACCAGTTCGACTGCGAGAGGGAGGCACAGGTCCAATTCCACAGGGGAACATTGCCCCTAGCTCTCCATCTGCCTCCTCCAACCAAACTCCACCGTCACCTCTTGGTTCCCAAGGAGGGATTGCAGGAGGAGTTGCTGGTGGAGGTGGTCATCTTCCTCATCATCACCAGTCTTTCATTGGAGGGAGGGGTAACTACCCTAGTTTCCCTGACAGTGGCTCTAGGGGGCCTCCACACCAGCAGCAGATGGGTAGCAGTGGAGGGTCCCTGCATGACTTCAGCCACCAGGATGAGGGCTCCAGAGGGGTCCAACAGGGGCAGATCTGGGGGACACCTCACCCCCACTATGACCATAATGGCCGTACTGACCTCTCCCCCCTGGAAAATAACCCACACCTGCATCTCCACCATCCCCATCACCCCCACCCTTCCCATTTTCCGGTCCACACTCATAAGACAGAGAATGGCAGGGACCGTGAAAAGGGAGCAGAGACAAAGAAGAGCAATCCCTCGCCCCCACTCCATCAGCCCTGCCTTTCTTCCTCCTGTTCCTCTTCCTCCTCCTCCTCCTCATCAGCTCGAGATGATAATAGTGGAAAGCTGTCTCAACAACCCCTGCCTCCCCAGCATGAACTTGAATTGGGAGTTAGTGCTGGCAGGAAGCAGGAAAAAGTTAGCAATCCCCACCTTCATTCCACCCACTCGTCCCTTTCGGCTTCCTCCCATCACCCCCTTCAGCAACAGCACCACCCGAAATCTAATCAACGTGGGCGGGAGCACAAAACTGAGACTCAGTGGGGGCCACGTCCTGGAAACAGTGGTGGCAGTATTTCATCCCACAACAGGAAGTCTAACACTGCAGTCGGCAGTAATGTGGAAGAGCCAGCTGGTTCTGTGGCAGAATCTCAGCCTGGAGGCAGTGGCTCCAACAAGAGGGCAGGGCCTATAAAGAGACCTGTGCTTAGGGAAATTAAACGTGAAGTAGGGGAAGGTGAAGGAGAGAAGATAATTAGTGGATCAGGAAAAGACAAAGAACAAGACTGTAACCAATCAAACACCAAGCAGGATATAGCTGTAAACTCACATGCGTCGCAGGCACCCTCAAAGGATGATTCGGCACAAATGAGCAAATCTCGAAATGGAGGAAAAGAACGAACAGGGGGTGTAGGTAAAGGACCCAAAGAAGGGGACACCCAGACTCAGTCCTCAGGGTACTCCAGTACTGCTTCCAGACGAGATCGGGACCGTTCCTATGAAAGGAGTGGTGGTGGAGCTCCACCGAGAGGCAGCAGAGCTGGTCGAGGAGAATTCTATGGAAGGGGTCGAGGATACAGGGGCACCTATTCAGGAAGTGGTGGAGGAGGTGGCAGCAGTCGTGGTAGAGCAGGAGGAAGGAGCACTCGGGACTACCGGTCAACAGCAGGCAGCAGCTACCATCATGCTCATCCACATGGCTCTTCTACCCAGCAATCTAGTGTTCTCAAGGGAGGGGAGGTCATGATTGGGGGAAGGCAGGGGAGCTCTCACCTGAACCCTGGACGCGCCAGGAACCGCAGTGAGACCAGGAGTGAAGGGTCTGAATACGAGGAGGTCCCAAAACGCAGACGACAGAGAGGGTCCGAAACGGGCAGCGAAAGTGCAGCCAGTGACCTTGCACATTCTGATAAGGAAGACAGGAAGCAGCAACATAAAAATGGCAGTGGAGGTCCAGAAAATACCACTACTGCCACCGGTGGTGGCTCAAATGCCACTGCACAGCTTCGAACATCCCAGACTCGTGTGTTCACCCCTAGGGGCGTGCCATCGAGGCGAGGGCGAGGAGGGGGTGGTGGAAGTGGGAGTATCTGCAGAAGTGGAGGAAGTGGTGGGGGAGGAATATCAAACAGTCATCGAACAGGGTCCAGCTCAACCTCCCATAGCTGGCCTTCTAAATCTTCTGGGCGTAAACAAGTTGCTCTACAATCTTCACTTCCAAAAGATATGGGGCGTGGAGGTGGTCCAGAGAAGAAGGAGAAGGTGGTAGATTCAGGTCACTCCCTGAATCAGAATAAAAATGCACCCCTTTCCTCCACTCCTGCTGAAGGTACAGCAACACAACCACCCCCTGAGAATGGAAATGTGGGAACTGCTGTCTCATCAGTCAATCTTCAGAATTCCACCAATGCCTCCACTCTAGCCCCTTCTGTCATGGGCCCTGATGGCCGCAGCTTCAGTTCCCGTGGCTTCGAACGTCCACCCCGCCGTCGCCGACACGGCCGCTCGCAGCATCAGCAAGACAAGCCTCCCAGATTCCGCCGGCTGAAGCAGGAAAGGGAGAATGCGGCTCGAATCAATGGTGGCACCGACATAATTGGTGGAGGAGCACCACAACAGAGAGCAGCTTCACCAATTTCCCAGATAAATTTACAGGATGTGGATGGCACCCCTATCACAACCACATCTCCTGCTCCCAGTGCAAACCACAACTCCACTGGTACCATCAACAACAGTGGTCACCAAGTCGGAACCAACTCAAATTTGAATAGCCACCATGCCCATCACCACTACAATCCTACCACTGCTTCCCAGCACCACCACAACCATAACCCAGCAGGTGGTGCTAAATCCCCAGATGTTTCCAATCAAAATTCTGACCAAGCCAATGAGGAGTGGGAGACCGCTTCTGAGAGCAGTGACTTCGCGGAATTTCGGGAGAGAGAGGCAGGAGGTGCTGGAGGGGGTGGGAGATCCTATTCATCTCATCACCACCACCACCAGCCTGGAAGAGGAGGCAGTGGGGGAGGAGGTGGGGACCGAGAGATAACTGCGAAAGAATCTGCTGCAAACAAAAGAAGCTTTTCGAGCCAGCGACCTGGAATGGAGCGGCAGAATCGACGAGTAAATGCGGGCGGAGGAGGAAGGGGCCCTCGGGGGCCAGCAGGTGGAGGTGGCGGCAGTGGTCCTGGTAATGGAAGTGGTAACAGAGGAGACAGGCGTGGAAATTGTCCTTCTCCAAAAAATAGAAAGTAAAATTAGTTTCAAACATTTCAGATGCACCCTTACCCCCTCCTTGTTTAGTCCTGTCTTTCATTTCCCTATGTTGTGTATTGCATTGACATGGAGACAGAGCACCCCCCCCATGCACCTCCATTCCCCTGACTTCTGTCTCCTTGGAGTTCTGTAAATTCTCTTCCCTTAGGCTAGGCTCTCTTGTCCATCTGCCCCTCATACTACTTCTGATTGGTCATTACAGATTCCCTGCCTGTTTTAAATGCAAGCAACTTTGACTGATTTTTTTGTTTGTTTGTTTGTTTGTTTTGTTGTTTGTTTTTTTTTTGTTTGGTTTTTTTTATATATACAAGCACAATACAAAATGCAGATATGTTAACACCCAACATTAGAAGTGCAACATGTTATATGGACACATGTTGGAAGTATTGGCATGGTAGGGGTCTGATGCAGACACTTGTAGAAAACACCAATGTTTATATTTATGTACTTGTATATTTATACCACAGTAGGGGTGGGGAGTTACTCAGATGGGAAGTTCTATGTATTTCCTTTATGAGGGGGTTGCATATTTTAACAAAAACAGTTGTACAAAAGCTTCTTTCATCTTTTGTGTTTTTGCCTGTCGATTTGCAAGTCATCCACCCTCCCTTAAAGATGTTAGTGTGCAACCATTTTTCCCCCCTTAAAGCAGGTAATTAAAATAACTTTTATACTACCCCCCCCCCCCATTTCTTCATTTTCTGATCTCTGACAATTAAATCTAAAATTACTGTGATTACACACCTAACACTTATTATTAGTATTTCACCCACACTCTAGATTTGGTCTCTATTGTCAGTGTTTGGTGCCAGTCTATAGATGTAGGTCAGTGTTAGGTGTTGACCTGCTCTATTCACGGCTCATTTTCCCCTTTGGTTGTGTTTTGAAGGTTAATCTGATTTCATGACTCAACTCTTGAGTGTTGTATTGAATATGCAGTAGTTTGACTGCGCTGCAAAAAATAAGAATTTTCTTAAAAGGAAAAAAAGGTGTCATGACTTTCTTAATTCATGGGGCTGAATTTTAACTTTTTACGAAATATCTGGCTGTTACTTTGCAGAATTTTTCTTATTTCATCATAGTGGCAATGGGAGTCTTTTTTTGTAGAAGTCAACATTTAAAAATAGTCATGAAATTATGCTCATATAAATGTTTTTCTTTGAAGAAAATTTTTGCTTTGTAGAGTAGGCCACTCTGCTGTAAGCACTCCTGTAGTGATGATAACTTTTTGGTTGTGTTTTATTTTGTCTGGCTGGAAGTCTGTTGTACATACTGAGCAAGCTGACTGTGCACCGTATGTCTCCCACAGGTCCGTCAAAGGCAATACGGGCTGTTTGACTTCATATTGTACTGTTACTTAATCTGTCTGCTCTGCAGAAGTGATAGTGAACTTAGTGGTGTTGCACTAGAATGCATCTGCACTGTGCGAGACTTTCGTACGTCGGCTCCTGGCACCTTCATGTACTGAGCTGATGTCGCATGAGGAGCTCTGCTTTGGATGAGTACTTTGCGAAGCTTCTAATAAGACCACCGTACCTGATGTTTAGTGGCAGCGGGCCGTTGTCCTCATTCATCATTACTCTGCAGAGTTTGGAAACTGGTTCTATGTGTTTATTTACAACAGATTTTACAGACAGACTTCTGGAAAGATATTGTGGCTTTTTTTCCCGAAACCATCCGGCCCACATCAAAGGTAAAATTACAAGACAAAATGTAGTAATGTTCCTGACATGCGCAGGTGCACACATATGACTGTTTGACTGAGTCTGAAGTGCGACATCAGTGCGTGACCGTTGTTCATGTGCATCTTTGTTTCACTGCTGTAGGTTGGGGTTTGTTTTGTGTTTTGGAAAGGCTCAAAGAAAAGTAGCTGTGTGTATGTGTGTGAGAGAGAAAGTGGGTGTGTATGTGTTTCTGGTTGTTTTTGTAATATCTCTCAAAAGGGGGGCTGGGTGGAAGTCCAAAGGGGCATTCAGCTGTTTCACCTGTATCCCTACACATGCTTTTAAAAGTGTGAGGAGAACATGTGGACAAGTTAACCATTACTTATGTGCATTCATTTAAAATAGCATGAGGTGCGTGTATGTTGTACACAAATTACCGTTTTGCACCAACAAACCGGTGCGAACTCGGATCAGCTGCCGTTTTTAAACGGGGAACCTCAAGAAAAATGAAGTGTGCGATGTTCCTTTGCACCATCGAATTTTGAACATGACATGGGTATGTAGCCCATGCGGTTGTGCAGATGAAACGTGTGCTTGGGGTGGTCACTGTGGATGGGGCCCTGACCCTCAGCCAGAATGCCGCCGTCTGCAGCAGCAGCTCCATGCAGAGTCCTTCCATCTTCTCAACTACTCGGCGCCTCTTTAATTTGACATGCTCATGTTGTATGTAACCCATAATGAAATGTAGATTACTTTTTTGAAATGCGCAAAAGATTGTACCATATTTCCAGCATTACTCAAGTATCTCGAGTTGTTTAACATGGTTTATTAATAGAACCATAATATACACCTATGTCTGTATATTGGTATGTATCGACGTTCAGCTACCCCAACTTACATTCCCATAAACAAATGTTGCCATTTTTATGTTTAAGGGAGCAATGTACAAGCAGAGAAGTGTCTTATTATAATAAACATTATACAGGTGAGGAAAATAAATTTTTTGTTTTAATGGAAAAAAAAAAAACTTGCTTTGTCTAAGTTTCTTAACTCTTTCATCAGTGAGTGGAAGTCAGTTTTTCAGGGCTCACAGAATCACTGCATGCTTCTTTTGTGGACAGGCAGCAGCCCGAGTTGCCTTAATGGTTAACTTCTTGGATGTGGAAGTGCCAGTCAGTTGCAGTATTTTGATCCGTTCCTCCTGTCCTTGTTCGTCTTGATAAGGATCTGGTGTGGGCACTTTATTTGGTGATGGGGTGTCATGATGAAATTTACAGTTCACCTTACTTGCTTTTGCTTATTGATTATACTGACACATCAATGTAGCAGTACCTAATATTAATAAATTCAACTGTTTATTATGCATATGTTGGTACTTTTGCCACCTTTGACAAGTTGTTCAGTAGAAAGCAACAAACATTTGAGCTGTTGCTACTTACAGTAGTCTAAGGCATGTACTGTATAATAATAACTTGTATATATCATAATACAGGTGGCAGTAATGTATATAACATCAAGCTCACAGTGAAAATGCTGCCAGAAAACTAGCTGAGCTGCTTATGCTCATATTCTTTCCTGTTGCAATTTGAGGACAATGAAATTATTTCTTCTAAGCATTAAAGCAACAGCTTCAGAGTCACAAGAATTTGAACAAATCCAGTACTGATGAGAAAAGAACTTTCTCATGACAAAGTATAGTGGTGGTTAAATTTGCTTTAGTTTTCCTTTAACATCTTTGGGGAAATTTTAAACACACAGCTATAGTACAACTTGTATAGAAATGGATTTCTGACTTAGGCCATTTTTGCCCAATTTTGTTACTTACCTGAAATAAATCTACATTTTGGGTGTCCTTAAATGACTCACAACTTCCAGAGGTTCCAGAGAACATATTCATATTTTCCTTTTCAACTCAACTAAAACACGTAACTTAATTTCCTCTAAAAACATAAACTATGTGGGTTATGTGCAAACGTTTAAGTAGAAAAATATTGCTCCGGTACGGGCTGTTACGTGTCTTAAAACTTCATATCCCAAAATGCATCTCGTCCCCGTCCCCGAGTTTATACGTCATTGAAACTGAGGCAGAGAGGCAGTTTCTCGTACTGCATACATTGTGCGAGGCGGTGCGAGAGAATTATCTGTATATATACACTTTGTAAACATCTATCCTGTCACCTTTATCGACGCACTGAACTTGTAAGAAGGGTAAGTTGTTGGACGTTTTGTATTTTACTTTAAGTTCACAATGTGGACGAGGAATTTTCCCCTGAAACCGGGCGTCAGATTTTGTGCGGCCTGCGCTCGAGAAGCGCCATATTGACTTCTTAGTGACCGGGGCTCGTTACCTTCCTGTCTTCTTTTTTTATAAATTGAATGAACCGCGACACTTCTAAATGTGTACGGTCTCAGTTTTAGGGCTTTATATACGGTACAGCTATTTAAAGAGGTACACAACCCAGCAAGTTTTGATGTTTATAGATGACATTTAGTGGCGTCGGCGGCTGTATTGTATTGATGGACACCATCCGGGGATTTTTGCTCTATTGAGATGGAGCATGAAACCAAAACACCTTGTTTTTTTAACCATATTTGTTCACGTACTTAATCTACGGCATGAGCAAATAAGACCCCACACTTTAGCCATGTTTAACTCGTGAGTTATGGGAATAGCGGGGAACTGGGGGGTAACGTGAAGTGTGCTTATGTGCAGCTGGGCTCCAGAGGGCGTCACCATGAGCAGTTCGGAGGAAGTGTCCTGGATCTCCTGGTTCTGTGGACTCCGCGGGAACGAGTTCTTCTGTGAGGTTGGCGCCCCCCTCTGGCTGTCGCCTTGCGGCTCGATCCTTCTGCTACCGCCCGCCGTTGTACCGTCACGGTCGTGGGAGAAACAGCCCGTGGGCCACGTACTGCTCGATCACATTCTGCTCTCATGAGCAATGACAAATCTGTGCTGAAAACTGGTTACTTTTACATAGATTTCTGCTCTAGATAGTAACACCACACTAGTATTTCAAGACAAGGATGTGTTTCATGGACCCCAGGTTGTGAATTTGGTTATAGATCCTTTTTTTTTTTTTAAATTGAGAAAGACTCCATGCCTCTTGAATAGGCTGGACCTTCTACTTGTGTTTTACTGTTATCCCCCTTCACGGTACTATGATGCCACCCTATGAGTTTGTTCTCCCCATTTTAGCTATACTGACAGTGGTTTTCCTCATTATTGAAATCTCACCCGCATGTACGTGGTGACAATCCCGCAACAGCCCTCCTGACTTGCAGTCTATCCTGTCCCAGGTGGATGAGGACTACATCCAGGACAAGTTTAACCTGACGGGACTCAATGAGCAGGTCCCACACTATCGACAGGCCCTGGACATGATTCTGGACCTTGAGCCAGGTATGCAAAGCAGTTCTCTGGCTTTAAGGGTAAAATTATGCAAGTTTCATATGTGTTACTTGCGTTTCTTTACCACATGGAGGAATCGTGCATTGGAGAAGGCAATAGTATTTTATTGTACAGGTGGCACTGTGGTGCTGTGTGTCCTTAGTACTCGGGAAAGATGTGTGGTTCATTGCAAATAATGCTGTGAAATGCTTTGACCAGTGATCCAGTGGCTGTACTCTTTGAGTGTGTAAGTGTGTAAGTGGCGAGGAATCCTCAGTGCGGTTGTTCTTGACACCCACCCACACACAGATGAAGAGCTAGAGGACAATCCCAATCAGAGCGACCTAATAGAGCAGGCAGCTGAAATGCTTTATGGTCTGATCCACGCACGGTACATCCTCACTAACCGTGGCATTGCCCAGATGGTAAGGCCTTGCTTTGTTATTCACACCTGCCTTTGGGGAATTTGTTTGCTCTATTTTGACTATAAAATTTAGCTGATCCCGTGAATGTTAATTATGTATAAGAGTCCGGGGTAATTTGTTACCTTGAAATTTAAGCTGAGAGTATGTGCAAGAGTACATCTAGTAAAATACTGCTGACCTGTCTCTTAAAAGAACGAAACATTTTAAGTAAAAGCTTAAAATTCCTGTTGACAGCTAATGAATGGCTTGAATTTTTTTTTTTTTTTTTTTTTTTTTTTTTTTTTTTTTTTTGGACATAACCCATAAATGTTGTGCTTGAATATGTTTCAAGAATTCTGCACTGACACAGAACTTCTGTCCTTCTTTCAGCTGGAGAAATACCAGCAGGGAGACTTTGGCTACTGTCCTAGGGTTTACTGTGAAAACCAGCCTATGCTGCCTATTGGTGAGTCCCAAAGGGTGCGTGCAGGTGTGTTTGTGTGATTTTTTTTTTTTTAACTGCTTTAATGTATGACCTGTGTCATTGGAAGAATGTAAAAGCTTTTGCAAATGTCACCTGGAGGACCCGGAACTGAGGTGGGACTGAGCTGGGGTGGAGGCAATAGTCTCCCTTTGCAGTTTCCACCCCACTAATTGAGCTGTATTCTTAGCAACACTCTGAGTTCTGGCGCTGAATGTTCTCTTTTGACAGTCATTCTCAGTTATCCAGGATAAGCTTTGGGCTTGACCGGATTCTGGTGTGACATGTTCAGACTTCACAGCTTAATTGTCTGTTTACCTTGTGATGCTGCAGTATTGACTTATTTGATTGGGACAGTGATGTCTCCGTCACAGCCTCTGTGCATGGAACAGTACAGGGTTGATCAACAAGTGTCTCTTCTGCTCCTGCCAGGCTTGTCTGATATTCCCGGAGAGGCCATGGTGAAGTTATACTGCCCCAAGTGCATGGATGTGTATACCCCCAAGTCCTCACGGCACCACCACACTGACGGTGCCTACTTTGGCACCGGCTTCCCCCACATGCTCTTCATGGTGCACCCTGAGTACAGACCCAAGCGGCCAGCAAACCAGTTTGTGCCCAGGTCAGTTCAGCATTGTAGCCTGAGCCACTTTAGCATCTGTTATCACCCTTTTGATAAAGCTTACAGTAACGCCCTGTGGAAACTTAAGTATTGTGACGCATAAAACATGAACTTTTGTTAAGAAGTTGGTTCGCAATGGCACTTGGCCCCTGTTTCTCCGAAAAAGGGGTGGGTGTGTTAGTTGGGCACACTGTAACCATACCTGTTCTGCATCCTGCGTAGTGGGTTTGATTGTTAACCTCTTATCCTGTTCACTGTTCACACGGAGGGGTAACTCTTGTCCTCTCTTCCCAGACTGTATGGTTTCAAGATCCATCCGATGGCCTACCAGCTCCAGCTGCAGGCAGCGTCGAGCTTCAAGAGTCCCGTGAAAGCAATCCGCTAGGAGTGGGCGGAGGGTATGGGGATCTGCACCATCACCCGCATTGCGGGCAAAATGGTGTTTATATGTGGTTTAGCTTCTGTCTGTCATAAAGGATGTTTAAGGTGGACATGGGGGGGGGGGGGGACAGAGGTAAACACACAGATGGCACACACACTTTTTCACTCTCGTTCTTTATATTTCTTTCTCGCTTGCTCTCTATATTCCGCACCTCTCTCTGGTCACACACATTTATTTGTGTGCATTTGGTTGTAACACACAGAGACAGCAGGACAGCATCACCGGAGGCGTTTTCCTCCTCATTCTGAAGCCTTAATTAAACCAAGGCACAAAACAGGGCTTCGGCCTGTGCCTTTCAGTATTGTCTGCTTCATTTTGGGCATGCGGGCACGCCTGTGGCATCCTTTTGAAATGGGCCAGAGGATAAGCTAGTCAGTATCTCCATTTAACTGTTTGTGTCCAAACTACTGCTCCTTACCATATAATACTCAAAAGCACAGTGCTGTATGTTTTGGTTTATATAAGGTCTCCAAAGTGACAAAGAAGTTTACAAAGCTTAACTGATACTGAATGGACTGTGGCTCTTCAGTTTTTCAGGATGTAAAGGGTGTTTTTTTTTTATTTTTTATTATAAAACAAAAGGTCTTGTGTAGAAACCAGCGCCATGCTGTCTGTGTGTGTTTGTTTCCTGGCTGTGGAGCAGTATAGACCTCAGCTACACTGTGCTGCACCTTGGGTCCTCTCCACCGCTATGCAGCTGTGCACAGCAGTGCTCTCCTGCATTTTCTACTTCAATTATTTATGTAAAGTGTATATATAATAAGACAAGTCGAGTTTCAGGGCACGTTTTCTGTTATCTGCTATTTTAAGTTTGTAATCTTTGTGTAACTTCTGTGTCAGTATGCAGTTTTGTTTTTGTTTTTTTGGTCCCCCCCCCCCTTTCCCCCAGTTGGTAAATATGGCTTGACAACCTTCAGTTTTAGTACCATACTGAAGATGATTGGTAGGAAATTCTTCCAGTTGTTTGACAATGATCAGGATTCAGAACTGACAATAAACTTTCTTTTCCTACAAACATTTGCCTTTGTTTCACATTTTCTGTTCAACACACCCCACACATGCCTGCTTTGCTCAGAGGTGAACTGGATTTGCACTGAGGCTTCCTGCTCAGCCGCCTATGACATTCCCAAAATTCTCAGTAATGCGTGTCTATCGTATTTGGCCACTATTTGGTCATCCACATGCAAAGTTTTCCTTCGGGGTGGATCAGTCCGGAATTACATGCCGCTTTGTGTATTTCCACACCTGGGTCTTTGACTGGAATGGTTCCACCCAAGCAGAATGCTCAGAGGGATCCGAGCTGGGGTTTTTGTGACCCCCTGTGGGAGCTTATTTAGTGTCAGTCATGCTGAAAGCTCCTTTGGCTGAAGGCAGCTCTTTGAGTCAATATACACTTTGCTTTATGGGCATTGACGCTCCCTCCTTGAGGTAACAACTGGGCACCTTCTGTTGGACCTTTCAGTTCTCAGCAGTGACAAATAAATTAGACAACTGAGGAAAACCGATGTTAAATTACTTTCAAGTAATTCCTTTAATAAGAGCTCCTTTCAGTTTTTTCCCTTCACCACCATTTGTGTTGTTTACAGCTTGGAAATGCAGCTTGGGGACAGTCAGACTCAACTGTAACACCAATGTGTGGCATTCCCTGCAGTCCAGCACTGAAGTGGTCTCAGAGACTTCTGCGCTGGACCCTGGGGAACGCTGGCATTCACCCTGGCAATGACCTGTGAAGTACAGGGCTTGGGAGTTTGCAGCCCTGGCTCTCGACTCCCTCGAGAGAGAGGGTGTCGCTTATAAAACAGCGAGCGGGTGGCACGGTGACAAAAGCCGTAGGGAAAACGGCACCCTGAGGAACATGCAGATTTGCAGTTTGAAAGGGCAAAGGCTGAATGAAGATTAAATTGTTTTGCAAAGATCGATTTGACTGTGTCTCTGTCCCTCATGTCACCACCTGGGGATGTTGTCCACCTGGAGCCACCGGTAAAAAAACACATTTATTACATCTTAGTCATTAAGAGTTGAGAAGAGCTGGTTCAAGAGGTTGTGTCTGTGTGTATGTGGTTGGTTTTTTTTGTAGATGCCAGTCTTAGAATTGTCCAGACTTGCATCTCTGTCTTTATTTCCCCTATGTGTGTGCGTGCACGCATGTGCCAATACGGGGAAGCCTGCAGTCTCGGTGTTTGTGACTCTCCATGGGGTGTTTGTATGTCAGGCGTGTCCTTGTTTGTGTCTGATGCAGTGTTAGGTGGGTCCCTGTGTGTGTGTGTGTGTGTGTGTGTTTGTGTGTGTTTGAATCTCTGCGTTATGGCCTTGTGACAACGTGGCACATGGACACGCACATACATGCACACCTGACTCCGAGAGGACAGGTTCAGACCACGTGGCAGTTTGTCATAAATAATAACAATACTAAGGTTATAAATACAACAAACAGGCTTCAACACTCACAGACTGTGCGGGTTTCCTGTCCAAACATATGTATCCTCCCCTGCATCTTTCGTCCACGATTACCTTCTCCATCTTTACTGCTTTTCTTTTTATTTTACATTGTTTTTTTTGTTATCATTAGTGAAATATTGGTGATTTTAGTCATTTGAGGTTAAAGTTTTATTTTTAACTTTGCGAACTATGTTACTGTGTGTCTTCTGTATCGAACTGCAATGGTTTTCAAAGGAGCCAAACGTGCAAAACAAATATGAAGGGAAACTCAACTAACTACAAAAACCTTGGCATCCTCTGCTGTCCAGTGTTCCCACTATAATTAGCATCCCAGTTAACATCCCAGTCTTGCTTTCTTATAAAGACTCGGTATTTCTAAGGGGAAACCTTTTCAGTTTCAGTCATTTTTTCCAGCGCTGCAAAACACACACATAGGTTATTTTCCCAGTTAACATTGCCAGTTCCAGCCTTCTGGCTCAGTTCCTTTCATCCAGCAACCAGACCAGGAAAACACTGCTTTCACCTGGTGACTAGACCGTGGTACCACAACCAGATGCTGCATTCCAGGAAGGATCAGAGAACTGTTTTTATTTTCCATCATATTTTCAGTTTTTGGTTTCCTTTCAGCCCAGTGCACTGAATAAAAATTGATTTACTTTGTTAGTGTAAAGGTTTACTTTTCTACTGTGACAGTGGACTGAATGGATTGAGCACCACCACCACCACTGACCACCTCCCACAGTCTCATCTTCACCATCAGCACTGATCCTCGTAACTATTTATTCATTTTCTTGCCCATTTATTTATCCATCATCTTACTTTTATGTATCTGCCTACCTCAGTTTGTGTCTTTTTTGTGCCGTTTGCAACTTTTGCGCTGCCTGTTTAGTGTACTGTGGCCCAGGAGAAACTCCATTTCATTCTCCTTGTTCATCTGTATAAGTGTAGAAAGAAGTAAAGTGAACCTTGAACTTTATCCTGTTAGGGATTTTTTTCACTATCAAAAATTTGGAAGAGAGTTCTAGATGCACTTAAACAGAAGGGGCACAGTCCTCTATTCTCGTGACATGAGCATTGTTTCCAGTCTGCTGGTAAATTATCTCACAAACCAAGTTAACTTTTTAAAACTTGCGATGGGGTCCCATCCCCCACAGAGCAGCTGCCGTATTCGAACCCAACTGCAAACCTTAATTTTGTTATTAGCAACCATGGCAACGCTCTACCCTTATACATAGTGGATGTCTTGAGGAAAAGCCTGAAGATCAAGGAGTGGACAGAGCAGGGGAGTGAAAAGCGTCAGAAGGGAGGGAGAGAGGGATGGTGCTGAGGGAGGGAGTGTGTGTGTGTGTGTATCCCAGGGTGCGGCCCAGCGCCGACTTCACATGACTCTGTGAGTAACACACATAATAGAGACATTATACACACATGCGTGCAATTCTGGAGTGCATCTAGAAAACACCCTCATACGCACTTATTCAAGCAAAGATGCAAATAAGCAAAAAGTCACGAGCGCATGCATGAAGTAGTCAACCTCAATTGTTCTGGAAAGACATAAATGCACAAAATCATCATTACTTTTGGATAAAAGCATGAGCTATACAACTGAATAAATGGGTACCCTAGCATCGGTGCCCACTCACTTTGTCTGTCCAACACACACAAGCACACTACGGTGTGCTAAATTAAAAACGTTTACGCTTTCCTTCGAAAAAGACTCATGGAAACATTGACGGACAGCAAATAACATTTTTCACTGAAGGACAAGGAGCTGAGTCTCTACTGGCCTGTCGACATCTGAACTGTACCCCTCGCTACACATTCCACGGCACAGAAAAAAGTCCTGCAAATTTATTTATAGGTTTGCTGTTTTTTGGAAGTGTGACCTGCATGAACCGATTGTCATGTATTTCATTTACTTATCCAACTTATCTTTTCAATACTCATGTGTATCTGTGTCTTTCTCCCCCTTGGGGGAAAATATGGGAGAACCCTGTGGTTGTGTCAAGGAAATGCTGTGTTTTTGTGTGTTGGCTTTGGTTGTATCAGGGATGCAGACACTGGGTGTTTGTGATGTTTCTGTCATCTATGTCGCCAACAAAATATGATGCAAATAACATTGCCGACACGACCGCAAAGCTCTGTCCCTCCGCTGTCCCGTCAGCCCTTGTTTTCCTCTTGTGGCCTCTACCGCTCCTCACCCCTGGGAGATGTCACACATGCCCCAGCTTGAGTCACCGGCTCCCCACCCAGCTCCTCGCCTCCCCAGCGTTCGTGGTCTGCTTGGATTCCCACATCACTGCACCGGCAGGGGGCTCACCTGGACACCTGGCAGGATGCGCCATCGGTGTGTGCAAATCGAGCCTCACTTTGCTGCCACCGTCCCCAATGGAGTCTTCAGCCGTGAGTCCAGTGACTCCGGTCACGTCCATTTGGGAACAGCTGGCAACCACCCCACTGCCCCGCCCCGCTCTCACACTCACATTCCATCCATCCCGAGTGTCTGTATGCAAAGACACGCTGCGTTGGAGACATGCACAGACACAACCTGGACCATGCAACTCGGCTGCTCTCAGGTGCAGGTGAATGCATTTTACCTGAACCAGTGCTCCGACCCCACAACCACACGTGTCATTTTCAAACTCTCTCCTCATAGCTCCTTTGTCACAGAAGAAAGCATATAGTATGAATGTCTGTAAATGCCTCTAGCAGTGGCGACAAGAACATTGCAAGGCAAAGTTCCGATTTTCCAGTAAAATTTTATTCATATTTAACCAAATAAGATGCTGTCGTTCTACACATTAGAGTCAATTTCAAGGCAATATTACTGTATCCTTGTTGCGTTTGTGGTGCTCAGCATACGGTGGGCGACGCCGATTTAGAACGGAGACGACACGTCGAGGGGCTGCCCACGAAGAAGCGGAGGGCCTCAGGGCACAGAAGATGCTGCGGCCACATTTCCAGGGAGTCTCGGCGCGTCACAACGTGCCCTGCGCTTTGTGTCCCTGTCATGGAATTTCACACCCTGTGCTGCCTTTGTCTTAGTAAAAAGTACTCGAAGTAATAAAAAGTCCAATTCACCGTGAAGAGGTTGTGAATCATAAGCAGCCTAACAGTGAAAATGCTTAACAAAGGTTTATTCAGAAAGTGCTCGGTCCCTCCGATGCACAGGTTTACAAAAAAGGACGCTTATGAACAATTTGTCTTCTGAGAATGTAAGTAAATTTACTGTAAGATGTGCTTTCATGCTTTGGATGAAACGCCGCAGCCGCACCCAGCAGGGCACCGCGCTGCCTCGGGTTCGAGGAAACCAGGCCACTCCCAGGAAATTCTGGGGCAAACTGCAGGGCGCTGGACACAGCGGGCGATGTCGTGTGTCCCATTGTCCTGCTGCCGTTTCGTCCTTGTGCCAGGTACCATGTGACAGGTAAACAAGGTAGCTGCTATTGTTTAGCTGGGCTCACCTGGCTGCGATGGCGAGCGACACACCTTCGGCCCCAGGAGCGCGCACACACGAACGCGCACCTCTGCCAAGGCGTCGGCCGCAGGAATTGCAACAAACAAACAAACAAACAAAGAAACAAGCATCCGTTCAGACGGTTGCATTCAGTTGAACAACGGATTTTGCGCAGAAATGTGCAAAAGCCACAGTGCTCATGATGTCATATCTTTTTGAAGGTTAATGTCTAAAAAATGCGTTCGGCATATTTGTTCGCGCCCGCAGAGGCTTGAGATAAAGGCGATGAAGGACAAATACAGCAGCTTATCAGATTCTCCAAGCTTTTAATAATAAACTGCATTTTGTCAAATATTAACCGGGAGCCGCGCTCGGCCGACCCTTGCGTTCGCGGCACAGCGGCGGAGGGAGGACGGCAGCCGCAGCCCCGGTCTTCTTTCCACGCTTCCTCTCGTATTGACCCGTCAGACTGCGGGTGGGGGCTCTATGGTCCCACGTCACACATGACCACGCATGACCACGCATGGTCCCCCTCTCCAAATCGTGGTCCTGCTCAGTCGGACATGGCCCGGATCCTCTGCCCCCATCCCACCCCCCTCCTCCCTTTGTCACACGTGGTCCTCTCTGGGTGACAACTCTCGGTCCTGCTCGGTCAGGTTGGGGAGGTAGGTGTTTCACAGGAGAGGGGGGTGGGGGCGGGTTCTCTGGCCTGGGTGTGGGTTTATACATAAGCAGGGGATCGGAGTCCCGCCGAATTCACTACTGGGTTCCAACTCCACCATCCGAACTTCCCAAGGAGACCTGAGACGTCCAACATGAACAGAATCGTCCTCGGCATTTGCACAGTTGGCCTCTTCCTTGCAGTGGGTAAGCGGGCATGTGTTTTATTTTTGCTCCCTGTACTTTTATAGCATTATTATTATTATTATTATTATTATTATTATTATTATTATTGGATAACATTTTATTATTATGAAGCTTATAAGTAATGGTCGCGATTTTTCCGGGATGTCCATGAAAGAAAACCGTTGTGCAAGAATATTTATAGATTTAAACTAAAGCAACAAATTTAAAAACTTCATAACTTTCCCTTTTGGTGGTCGAAACTCTCTTTCCGACATTTTGATCCGCAGTTTGAAGGATTTTTTTTAAAGAAACGGGAACAAACGTCCAGATGTAAATATATCCGCACAAATAAGCGCAATAAGGACTAGAAAGAAAAACAGCAAAATTCTCATTTATTCTGTTATGCTGACGTTCATAGGACTTGGAAATAGAAATAGAAATAATATCAAGAAGAAGCGTTGCTGTGTGCGCGGTGCCGTCCTGCCTGCTCTCCCAGTGCGGCTGAGGAGTCTCGGTTCCGCTATCCGAACCATTGAGCGCCATTATTTTGCCGCTGCGGGAGAAGCCATGAGTTCGGCATTTGTTAGCAGCGCTGTTCCGAAGGGGAACCTGGTCTCCGCTGTACTGCACAGTCCGCTAATAACTGTAATAATAAGTGTAATAATAACTTTAATAATAACTTTAATAATACCTTCAACAACACGACGTTTTCCACGGGAAGGACACAGAATCGGTTGTAAATGACCTTACAAATCTTCAAGCTGCTCTTGTGTTATTTTCAAAACTCTGCTCTTACTCGTGGCTTTTATTCAGTTTTTTTCTTTATTATTATTATTATTATTATTATTATTATTATTATTATTATTATTATTATCGTCGTTGTTGTTGTTGCTGTTGGCACAGTAACAGTTTCTGGGCTGCGGGTCCCCGTGTAGGATTTTATTCTATTTTTTATTTAATTTTAGTCTTTATACAAATATATGAAAAGCGTTGCCTTTATTCGTCCCACTAAGTGATGGTTCAGCTCCGTGCCGCCACTCGCAGACACGTCAAGAATTATTTTGTATTATTTTGACTTCGCGTCTAGAAAAAGGAGCAGAAATTCCGCTTCCGTGAAATTCGCTCTTAAGCGAAAAAACGCTTTGCCCTCCCGAGGTGACGTCACAGTCGATCCGTTTTTATTCGCGAATTTTCACTGCGGCTGCTGCGCCCCCAGGTGGCGACTGAGCGCCATCACCACTCGTGACTGCCGGGATTTGCCGAAGTGACTTTTCAACTTTTATTTCTTTTTTTATTCATGGCGCCAGACTTGAACTGCCTTCGGTGGCTGTAGCGCCATCAAGCGGCTGCTCGCCATGTTAACAAGGCGCTCCCTCACGGCTGTTGAAGCATTGTTTGGCAACGGTTACTCGGTGACGGTTTTCTCACCTTCGCTCCTGAATTTATAGTGAAAAACTCGTTTTAAAGTCATTCCTTTTACGTAAACTCTGGTTCTCGGGCTGATCAGATATTTTCGCCCCCTAAATGCCCGATAGTTTTACAGTTCTGTATAAACTGGGGGGCTTTTGCAAGCGGTGGGGCTGCCCGCTTACAGGGGGGGGGCAGTGTTGGCACGCTTAAGAGTTGCTGCCACATTCCAGCCCGGCCCATCCGCAAGGTGTGACACCCAGGCAATGACGGCGAGCGGCACCGAGAGCAGCGTGCGGAGCAGGCACAAAACGGTCGGGGTTCGACGGTCGAGTGACCGCTGGTGTCCTGGAGGGCCGAGGCCGTGCGATGCCGCAAAGGACGCCGGCTCCCAGCAGTGGGCCACCTCGCCCGTGAACTGCAAAATGTTTATTTTCCAGAGAAACTCGACCGCAGTTGCTAAATAACATCGATGGACTCGACACAGTGCTCACTGGCCTATGAACATTGACAACTGTTCGGTACAAAACCTTTTGTGCTGGACAGTTTTTGTTGTAGTTGTTGCTGTCATAGCCACCGCGGATTAACCGAGGTGTGATGCACACACCCATTCGAAACATTTTGGTCCTCTGGCTAACCTCAAATGTGACTGCCATGGACCGCACCTGTTTTGGCAAACATCTTTCCTGGATGCATCATGCCGTGGTGCTCCTGGACACACGCAGAGATCAGGTGTCCCTGTAACTCGAAACACCTTGTGACCATGATGTCGGCAAGCTGTGTTTATTTTCAGCCTAGAGCCACAGACCGACACGAGAACTTGCCGAACCGGATTTTTCTTCCGGGTCTTCTGTTGGCTACTGTGTACGGTACTGCTGTACTGTGGTAAACCCCCTAGAGTGCCCTGACAAACACAGGATTTCCTGCACAAACACTCACTTCAGTTCGGGTAACAGAAGCTAGACCGTTTGCGCAAAAGCCAAACGCGGTGATTTACGTGCAGATTTTAAAGCTGTTGTTTTTGCTCTTGTGGCTCAAAATGTGCTCTGTGGTCTGTTACAAGAAGCTGTTTTGCGCAAACAGCAGCCATTCAATGCACATAACCTTTGGAAAACGGATTTGGAACCTTTTAGATACCTGTGTGTTCATGTGTCATCGAGTTGGGCTTTTAAAAGCCAGTTTTTTTACCTTCTTTATTTGCAAAGGGTGAGGCTGCTGGAACCCAAGGCCAATTTGCAACAGAGGGTGTGACCGAAACTCAGCACTTAGACCTCCTGTTTCAGCACCGTAATTTTACGCAATTACATTCTTATTGTAATAAAGCTCTTTGGCTTTTGTGAATACGCTTTCCTTGTAGCTGCCACTGTGTGTTTCTCAGTACGGCCTTTTATTTAGCAAAATAATAGCTTATGCTTGATATCTTAACAAATGAAGTTCATATAATCTCTTGGCACATGGACAGGTATGAAGAATGGGTGGAGCGGGTGTGTGTGCAAGGTGAAGAACACTGCGGTTGTCTTAAAGGGTTTAGAACGTGCTTAGCACTGCTTGGAGGGGTGGCATTTGGAAATGTGACTGAGGCTGTGGACCAGGAGAGGCAAACGCTCAGTCACCCCTGGTTATGTCTTTGATGATGCGTCCAAGCGCACCACAGCGCTAACAAAACACCAATTCTTACCAGCAAAACAGAGCCGAACACTTCACGCAATATTTTAGCTTTGGTTCTCGGCAGAGTTTCCAACAGTTACGTGGAGTCACGACGCTGGGCTACGAATGCATGGCCACGCTCACTCGCTCACTCCCGATCGGGAGGACTTTGTTGACCAAGTGCAGGTCCTGGATCCGCAGCCCATCCCGGAATCTTGTGCCACCGCACCGCTCAGTGTGCACCATTGATGGGACGTCCGGGTTTCACGGCACTCTTACACGCACGCTCTTTCACACACAGAGTCACGCTGAGTCACTTTTTAGAGGAAATGCTAACAGCTGCGTGTTTTTGCAGGCCAAGCTCTGCAGTGCTACAATTGTGCTGGACTAGCGAGTCTCTGCATCACCACAACAACAACCTGTAGCTCTGGAGAGCAGTGTTACAGTGGCTCTGGGATGGCAGGTAAGCAAAAATCTCATTCTGTTTCTTAACCCCTCCCTTTCCCCCACCTGAGACAGTTCAGGGACAAACTATTTATCGAAGCTCATTGTTTATAAACTCACTGCATGGTCTATAAAGTATCAGAGTTCAGAAGTGCCTTGTCGTTTGGAACTTATAACTCACTTTTGTCTCCCCAGCGGGTTTCATTCCCATCAAGGCGAAGGGGTGTCTCGCCACTAGCCAGTGTAACCAGGTGTCTGGTGTGGACATTTTCAGGAACAGTTCAGTGTACAGCATAAACAAGACCTGCTGCAACACCGACCTGTGCAACGCAGCCCCCCGTCAAGCCAGCGTGACCCTGCTGTCACTCGGCCTGGTTACGGTCACCGGAGCACTGGCTGCTGGTGCTGTGGTGTGAGCTCGGCCCAAACCCATCTATGTGCCCTCAACACACCCTCCCCATCCCCACCACAGTCCCCCTTCCACTAGTTATGGGTTTCATTCCTGGGAGGCATTTCTGTTACTACTCAGACGTTTAATGATTTTTCTAGCTGGTGTGGTGGTAAATATTGGCGATAAACACTGAATATCAACACAAGTGGATTAATTCCGCTTTATGCTCTTTGTTAAATGATAAGACAAAAACTATTCTCTTAGTTTACAGTTGATTTGTAACAAATGTCCCTTGAAGTTATTCCAGAATGTGACAAGAACAGTCCTTTAACCAAGTGTCTTGAGACAGCTGTCTATATTTATCAATAGCAGGGCGTAGGTCTTATTCCGGGTTGCTATGTACAGGTCAGGAGCGCTGTATTTAACATGATGTCAGCTGTGCACCACACACGGCGAGACTGATTTTTGTTGTACAGCAGTCTCCTGCGGATGGGAAATGTCAGCCTCTTAATGAAAATAAAAAGATGTAAATGTTGCTCTTAGTGATTTGTTGTATCAAAATTTTCAATAAATGCTCTGACCTACGGGACTTGTCAGTCTGAATGTTGTTTTTTGGGGTAAAAAGATGCCTGAGGCATGCTGTTGCTCCTCTGTTTTCCCATCGCGCAGTTCCCAGACCAAACCGGCTTTTCTGGTTCTTCTAGGCGTCCTGGGGACAACATCACCTTTTTCAGTTTAACAGCACGTGACTAAAATAATATTGCATAATATATTGCATTATTTGACTGTGGTCTTGCGTCTTACTAACATGACAAAATTGCATTTGTTTTGTTTTTGTTCGCTCACGACGGACGTACAAGTTAACAGTTTGCCGCAAATAAGTCGATTTTAGCTTAAACTCGCAACCAGCAGCTTCTACATCCTAACCCTGTTGGCACAATGGCCAGGGTGCGTATCCTAATCCTGATCGCAATGTTATTTTAATTTTAAAAGATGCAATAAATCCTCCTTATATGAAGGTGTGGGATGGGATAAAAGAGGACCGACTGTATGTACAGTTACTGCCGAAGGACACATTACATTGGCACATTTTCACAATTATTCCAATATTAGCATGTGTAACCGGTTAAAAATCTTCTTGTTTGCATTTCATGGCAAAAAATGACAAGCACTTCCTGTCTGTCACAAGATGAAATTCGCTTTGGCAAATTCCCAGTTAGACTAGCAGTGATCATTTTTGACAAATTAACTTCCAAAATCCCCAGACTAATGTAGAATTGTTGGATACACAATAGTTCTCTTCCATACTATCGATTAGGAGTCGATGCCAAAAGATGTGTTGCGCAGGCCTTCCTTGGTGCGGAACAGCTGCAGGCAAACATGAGGCTTCGGGTCCCTTTTCTTTCCTAAGCAGTACCTTCACAGGCAACTTTTGAGATCACAGAGGAAATATTTGCAAAAACCTTTGGATGGTAGGCACTGATAACAAAGGTAAAATTAGCTAGGAATTATTTATTCACTTTCAGCTCACTGGTGCCAAATCCAGGCTGTAGTTTCATAGCCTGCTGCTGCCCACTGATTCCAGGATGACCAGGATGAAGTGGTGAATGTATGTATGTATGGATGGATGGATGGAGGGATATTGCGTTCACTAATATGCTCTAAAAATCTCAGTTTCACAGTAATGTAATGCTGTTGCTAATCTGTAGAGTTCTACTCACACATTTTGTAAGTTGGAGAAATGTAAACTCAGACTTCTTCAGTTTCCTTTGAATGTTTCAGACTGACTCTAATGTGACCACACCAGGTGAGTGACACCGGGGCAGCACGTTGCAGGTATCGGATCTCTGCTGCCGGATGAAGTCAGTTTTACTAAATGTTGCCCATTTTTCTTCTGTTGTACATAAACGTTTGTGTGTTGCATATATACATTTCTTTTGGATTTTTTTATTTGCTTCTTCGCACCACCCTTGTCATCTGCCATTCCTCATTCTTTCCATTTTTTGCATGCACATGATCTCCCAGCAGCCCACTCTTCCTTGTTGAGACATACTGTATAGCAAGAGTGAAACCCAGGTGTCTTTGATTCCTGTCCCTCGGTGCCTTTTCACTTGCACGCTCGCTTCTGGATTTTTCTACCAAGATGAACAAAATCCTACCTGGTTTGGTGGCCCTGGGTCTGCTCTTTACTTTCGGTAAGTTTCCCTGTTCAGCTGCTGGATGACTCAAGACACATCACCAATAGAGGTGGGATGGCTTTGGAGCATTCAGTGGGATCTGTTCCCAGAATGCTTGGGGAGGGCAGCAGCTTTTATCGGGAGACTGGTGATTTCGGAAACGCAATTTCACGTCTGGTCGGGTCAGAGCTGTACCCAGTCGGGAGCTGAGAACGTGAAGAGATGTACCTTCATCTCTGGAGTAGCACTTGTCAGTGGGAGAAGCGTACGGGGCTCAGGGAGCAGTGGAGGAAGCCGCAAGATGGCTGGAAAATGTCTTCCAGTTTCAGTGACCGATGGGGGTGCTGTGAGTGCTGTGTGTCTTTCAGGTCAAGCCCTGCAGTGCTACCAGTGCAACATAGGATTTGTTAATCTATGCATCTCCACCACGACCAACTGCAGTACTGGGCAGCAGTGCTACACTGGCATTGGGACAGCAGGTAAGCAAATATCCAAAGCCATTTTTAAGACCCCCCTACATCTGCCCCTCACCCGTCTTCTGTCTGTCACTTTGTCTTTTTTATTTTCACCTGTCTGTGTGTGTCAGTGCCCACAAGTTTCTAAAAAATACAGAACCCCCACTGACCTTTATTATTTTATTGTTTTACACAATTCAGCTCACAAGAATTTAATAATTTCTTTGACACTGACCAATAGGAAAATACACCTTAATATCAATTTTGAATTAATTACAAATACGAAATTGCAGAGTGCATAAATATTCACCCCCTTTACTAATAGCGCCCTGAACGTGCGCCTGCGTGTGCATCTCATCTGGCTTCTGGTCAAACAAACCTTTGTTTACTCTGAGTTTGGAGAAAAGTACCTGCTGAAAGAATGCATGTGAATGTAAACAGCTTTGGTGCAGCTACTGGCTTTTTGGACATCACTTAAGTGAAGATCACCTGCACGAAGGCCCTGCAGATAGTCAGTTCGCTTCTCTGCTTTTATTTAGTCAATGCGCTAAAGTTGCTGATCTATCTTTGCCTTATTTTCAGGGATCTGAGCCACTCGTGAGACAAGTTGTTTGTAGGACAACATGTATAAAATTGCAGTGTGTGTGCTTTTACAGAACAGTGAGCAAACTCACGACCGTGTGGCCACACACGCTTCCAACTCCATTATCAAATTTGCTGAAGACACGGTGGTGCTGGGCCTCATCTCCAACAACGATGAGACAGCATACATGGAGGAGGTGGAGAACTTGGCATCATGGTGCCAGGAGAACTGTCTCCAACTGAATGCTGGCAAAACTAAAGAGATGGTGGTGGACTTTGGTAGGCGACAGCAGCGGTCCTTCACCCCCCTTAAAATCAACGGGACTGCAGCGGAGAGGGGGAGCAGCTTCAAGTATCTGGGCGTCTATGTCACTGAGGATTTGACATGGACTGTACACATCCAAGCTCAAGTCAGCAAAGCGAAACAGCGTCTTTACCACCTCAGACAGCTGAGGCAGCTTGAGGTCTCTCCGGCGATCCTTAAAACCTTCTACTCTGGTGCTGTACAAACTGTTCTGACTCAGAACATCATCTCCTGGTTTTGGAACGCTGCACTGGATCTCATCCGCCATCTCTGCAGGATATTTACACCAGGAGATGCAGTACCAGAGCAACTAGGATCATCGGTGACCTGTCTCATCCCAGCAACCATCTGTTCGACCGGCTGAAATCAGGCAAATGTTTCAGAAGTATTATGGCCAGAACGGAGAGGCTCAGGAGGAGCTTCTATCCACAGGCCATAAGACTTCTGAACCCGGACATGCCATCACAATCGTCGCAAACCAGACTCCATAACATTCACTGACTGCTCCCCTCTCTGTCACTGTCACTGTCACTGTCCCTACAGTGCACCTTAAGATTTTATTTACTTGTTTTATTTATTGATTTACTTATTTATCTATTTGCTGTTTGTTCATTGTCTTCTCGATGTTTGGTTGTTTATTTACTCATGGAATGGAACCACACGCAGTCTCCTGTTCAGAGCACGTTTCACTACATGGTACACTCGGCAACCATGTACGTGACAAATAAATTCTTTTGATCTTTTTGAAAAACTGCAAACTTGCCTTTTGTCTCCCCAGCACAAGTTCTGAACATTGAAGTAAAGGGATGTCTCTCTGCTGACCAGTGCAACACGGTAATCGCTGTGACGTTCCCTGGCAATGGTGGCCTCTACAGCCTGAACAGGACCTGCTGCAACACCAACCTGTGCAATGCAGCCCCCCAGGAAGCCAGGGTGATGCTGCTGTCCCTCAGTATGGCCACAGTCGCCGGGGCACTTGCTGCTGGTGCTGTGGTGTGAGCTCACCCAAGGCCCGGCAGTTTGCTGTGTCAAGACTTCCAATAAAAGCAAAACTAATGTATATGTTAGAGCAAATTTCTCTTTTTCTTTGTGGAATAAACCTTTTAGGTGTGTGCTAACCTAAACCCCCCCCAGCCACGCAGTCCCAGGTTAAACTGGCTTTTCAGGTTCTTATTGGTCTCAAAGAGTCAAAAAAAAGAGTCAAAAGAGTTTATTTGTCACTTCAGTTTCAAAGTCACCTTTCAAAGTAAATAAACTCATGCTCCGCTTAAAGTATACTGAGAGCAAATAGTAATAATCTGTAAATATCACAAGACTGTGTCGAGGAAATGACTTTAAATACAGCTAATCCAGGTAACATGAACTTAAACAACATTAGCATTACAATCCAGAGCAAGCCGACGTACAGTTGCATGGCAGACTTTGCCCACGTTGGTCAAATGCTGTATTTTGATTATTTTCTAAGCAAAGAAGGGTTAACACAGCCATGCAGGATATCAACAGATGTGACATTTGCACTTCTGCTAAATTTAATTCAGAATTACTATTGAAATACTGCCAATTTTAATGACCTTTATTTTCATTCTCACAGATTTGAAAAAACAAAACATACTATCTGAAATCTCAACGCTATGTGGTAAGGCATGCACATATTTCTTTTTAAAGTTTGACCTATTGACGCTTATGGTACCTACAAGCACAGTTAATGCGTCCATATTTATAAATCTCATAACTGTGATAATCGTGAGGATTTTTTCCGCCAGCAAGAATTTTCCAAAAAAATGTTAAGAAGTTTCAGGCGTGCCGCATGGGTGCCCTGAGAAAGTGTGGCGGTGCGGGAGCGGCGTGTAGCCGTCACAGTGCTTTCCTCTGACTTCTGTTATCAGGAGCTCAGCTTCGCTCGAACGTCATGGTGAGCAAAAACATCAACATCCTATTCGTCCTGAGACGACGGTCCAGGCCCGTAGCCATATTTGCTTATGTTGTTATTAAAAAATGTAATAAATCTCTTGCTGTTAGTATAGGATTTACATTGCATGAAAATACACGATAAAAGACCAAATGGATATTTTGTCATTGTTGGAGGACACATTAAAATGTCAGTTTTCATTTCAGCAATGAAATGCTGCTAGTTTACCCAAAAAGCAAAAAACACAGGAAACGAGAACTTGGGCTTTTATGAAGGCAACATTTAATGTTGAGGGAGCCCACAAATACCTGGTTTGGGTCACCACTGAATGTTGTGTCGATGTCAGTCAGCCATTCCGTCAAAATGAATTGTTATAATGGATGTCATTGATCATTTTTAGAACTTTAAACGTAAAGTTTCCCCAGAATAGCTTCACCCTGATAACCTCACCTGGTCAACAAAAGCAGCCATCTGCGAAACTCAGTAGCTGCAAACAAATTTCGGTAAACCTGTTTCTTCTCTTGTGGACCAGTGCCTTAGCAATGCATGACCTGTATGTGTTTTGCTTTTGCCTTATTGCCTGCATTGTGTTTTTATCTATACAACCTTAAAATTTAGTGGCCCCGGGCTGACCATCTGCTCTTCCTCATTCTTTACTGGTATTTATTTAGTAAAGCAGGTATACGGATTTCCACATGATAGCTGACCACCACTCCCTCTCACCGTTCAACGCACAACCTGTGTGGTGTGTTTGCGCTGATACCGCTTGCGCTTGGAAAGATGAGCTGCTTGTGGAAGAATGTGTCTGTTAGCAGGCACCTCCTTAGCAGGGCAAGTACAGTAAGCTGCACACTGAGGCTGCTGGAATGACTGTAGAGATCGGTGGTTATAGCCGTGTGGAGAATACTGAGCTACGCCGAGTCTCCTGCCACAAAGGAAATGTACATTTACTGCAAGCTGATGTAACTGCGGGTAGTGATGCTGCCGCGTGACAAGTTGACGTTTTGTTAAACACACAGAGAAAATTCAAGACAATTTGGAACAGGAGAATATTTCAGAATATGTGATACAGCGTGAAAGAAATGGCAGGCTGGAGTATGGAGAAGGACACTGCTGTCCCTGATCTCCTAAGGAGGTACCTGCTAATATAAACAGAAAAAGAGCTTCTTATAGCAAAACAACATGAAGTGGTATTTTTCCAATAATAAACCGAGTTTATGTTGTTAATGCAGATCAACATGATAATATTTAAATAAATAAAAGCATGTAGATCTGTTACCCAAAAAGATTTGGTGCTGTAACTGCTGTCAAAGGTGCTTGGGTCAAATATTGAGTTGAGGGGTTTGAATACTCATGCAAACAACATATTTCAGATTTTTTTCTCCTTCAAAATATTTTTTGATCCAAAATGTATATTTACTTTTAAAATCTCAGTCAGAACTCAAATATCAAATGGAAAGAAATATTAAAACACCATTTTGTCAGAGGTCTGAATTCTTTTCAAAATCACTGCATCTAGCAGAAAACTGAAAGATTGTAAACTGATGGTTCGTGCCACTGGGAAAGGATTAAATCTTGCTTGGTTGTGGTGTTTTTGGTGTACATTTTTGCCTTTTTCTTATATTTGCCTCTATTTTAAATTCTAAAGCCCTCTGCACAGCAGCCTCATTGTTCATCATCTGTTCCTCATTCTTTGCATTGCTATGTTTCACTCTGTCCTGCAGCAGATCTACAACCTCCCACATCACAAAACACCACCACACCCTGTGCTGCCACTATATAAGCAAGAGTCAAGATCAGGTGTCTATCACTCACAACCATCAGTGCCATTTGGAAGGACAACTCAACATCCTTTTCAGTTTTTTGCTGTTTTTTTCTCTTGTTCTCCGTTAGGAAAAACACCATAGCTAAAATGAACAAAGTCCTGTGTGGTTTGGTTGCAGTGGGTGTGCTCCTCGCTTGCGGTAAGTTACCCCGTTTAGCTGTTGCATGAAAACAGAGAGATACCCGAGAGAGGTGGGAAGGCCGTGGGGCTTTTAGCGGGATCAGATCCCTCCGAGGACCCGAAATGTTGTCACGGTTATGAGTCCGAATGAGACGCTGCGGAGAAATGGGTTGTCAATAACTAGTCTGCCAAAAAGTGAGTCCCAATAGGGGGTGCATTTGGGGTACAGCACAGCACAGTGGGTACAGCCAGGTGGGGTACAGTGAGACTTGCTGAGTCTCTGACCGCAAAGGAGCTGTATTTTACGGTCAGTCAGACTCATCTACACTGAGCCCAAAATGCAGGCGGACCTCCTCAGTCTCCTCAACGTGATCTCTTGCTATAACATCAGTGTGCAAAGAGATTTTTTTTGCTCAGGTTCTCACAATAAAACAGCAGTGTGTGATGAAAATGGGGTTTGCGTATTAACTGTTATTTCCTTGCAGAGCGGTGACAAAGAAAATCCCTGCTGCCAGCACAAAGAACGAAATGATCAAATGTTGCTCTTCTCCCTTTCCTCACAGCGGAGTCTCTCAACTGTAACTCCTGTCCTGTGGGACTTTTCAACGTTTGCATCTTTAGCAACTCTGTAACCTGCAACAGCAACCAGGCAAACTGCTACACCAGCACTGCAAGTGAGCCTCAGTCACGCTTCCGTCCCACAGAATCTTGCGCCGGCACCCGATCGGTGTTTTAACTCATCGCCGAATAATTCGTGGCACTTTCCACGCAAACACCTATAACCTGGATGCTTTGGCTGCCGTGAATACATGTTATAGTCTTTCGTGGAATCATTTTAAAAGATGCCCTCTGTTACAAAATGATCAAATTGTTGGCAATAGTTCAGTGCTCCAGCATTCTGAGACACCACCTTCTTGGTTACACAAAGGGAAGACACTTGTAAAATATCCTTCAGATGGGGATAGGTTTTAGGTCCCCACCCCTAGTGACTTAGTATGCATGCATCATGGAAAATTTCCAACTTACAAGAAAAAAGATGGATGGTAAAGAAAAGCGAGGTGAAAGGGGTAAGTCGTAAGGGTCACAGAACAAGAAACAGAAATGCCCTTCTGGCCTTTCGGACTGTAAAAAACCTTTCACTCCCAGACACACAACTCGGGGACAGATAAAACCAGGACTGCAAATGAGGTTTGCAGAACTCATAAACCTATGCCTACTTAAAATTTCTTCGCAATAAGTTATAGCAAGTAGTTTTGGGAATAATAGTTTTGCTCCTGTGTGTAGTTTCTTGCAGCAAACCATCAATATCTCTCTGTACAGCAAACATCTCTCACACCTGTTTCTCTCCTTTCTTCCAGCCTTTAAGGGTGTACCGGGCTTCACGGGATTCACCACCCAGGGCTGCCTGGACAACGGCTCTGTTTCCACCTGCAACTCCACAAGCACCGGCTCCATCCTGAATGCCACATACAACGTGACAACTATCTGCTGCAACACAAACAACTGCAACCCTAAAAGCGGAGCCCCAACCTTCAAGTTCTCCCTGGCTGCTGTCACCAGCAGCACTCTGCTGGCCTCTTTGTTGGTCAGGTCAATGTACTAAACATGGCCTTTTCTGATGGTGGCCATTCTGAGGGAAACTATCTTGGGGATTCTTGTGGGTTTTCATTCAAAGCTGCTAATAAAAACACTATCGTACGTGTCTCTCCTCACCAAAGCGGAAGGTTAGCAGTCGCAACCGATGTAAGAAGTTGACGCTCCCTAAGATGCGCTGTTCCACGGTAGCTGAACACATCACCCAGGTCTTCCTTCAATGTCTGAAATCCAAATGCTGCACCTAAGAAGGAGAAAAGTGCAGACAACGCTGAACTGTGATTTCTTCCAGATTCTCTGTTCTGGCATTTATTTTGTTCACTGTGTGTTTGGCTCTTAGCACAATAAAATAAGGTGCTCAAAACTAAGTTCTTTTGCTTCCGTGAGAGACAGAGTTGATGAGCTGAAACACTGTCGATGCGCTGTTGCAAACACAGCAATGATTTTAGTGTGAAAAAGAGGCGGAATATCTGATATTTTGCACGAAAAATAGCATCACAAACATTCACCAAGGATGAGCAAGAGGTCGTGGGAGCCAGGCAGACTGCCAACCGCATTTATGTTTTCAGTTTAAGTGGCAAAATAAGTGCAAGAATGAAATGATGTCGATTTGCAGCGATGAAGAAAAGAATATGGGGTCAGTTTATGGAGTATTTCAGTGTACAGTTATCAGAAGCTATTTGTTTTCCTCTCCTGCGTGGCCAGATACAAACTGTACATGAATAATACCCCTGTCATGTCTGTACAATGCTCTGTGTCACTGCAGTCAGAAGAGTGCTATATAAAAATTAAAAAAATAAAATTGAATTGAATGTTGTAACAAACTTCTAAATCACTCTTATTGGTCAGGGTCACAGCAATAAAGCGTCTATCCTGGATGCACTGACCACAGGGCTAGGATGGGAACAGCCTGGTTGGGATGCCAGTCACAGGGGAGCCACACCCACACGCTATAGGTGGTTTAGAGTGACCGGCTAATGTGAAACACTTGTCTTTGGACTGTGGGATTAAACCAGAGCCCCATCAGGAACCCCACACAGACATGGGAGGGGGGTTACATGCAAACCCCACGCAGACTGAGATTCAAACCCACAGCTAAACAACCCAGATGCTGCTGACCAGCGATGCTACCCACTGTTTTACCATGCCATCTCTATCTGTGGTACTGTTATGATCAGCTTATCTATTTGGCTGTAACAAGCAGCAACATCTAACATAATCTATCTAAAGGCTCATGGTGGGCATTGTATATTGTACCTTTGTATCTCTGTGGTAGGTTCTCAAGTTCTTGCTCACTAATCCTCCACACCCTGTGAAAAGCCTATGGATATAGACACCACGGTCAGCCAAATATGCAGGGTGACAGGACCAAACTTGCCTGAGCTCAAGGTGTGTCTGGCACTAATTTACCATTCAGTAGGGTATAAACTGTCAACTTTGTTTTGTTTCCAGGCCTAAAGATGTCATCACTTGCAATGACTCTTCTTAATGTTACACTTCTTAGCTCATTTGTTGTTCTGAAGCAGCTAACAGTGTTCATATTTAACAGTGTAAAATGAATTGTTTACCCCAGTGTAAATAAATTGTTCTAGGGTATAACCCTGCCTCAAGGTTCAGTCCAGCAATCTCAAGGCCACCAGTTAAAATTTTTCATTCCCAAATTAAGTTAAATACTGCCTCGAGGACTGCAAAAGTATGAGTCACTGCTATTGAGACATCCAACGCAAGGGCTGTATGATTTCCTAATATTCACATTTCACGCACGGATCAACTACGCATTCACTGCGATTGCTGGGGTTTTGTTCTGTGTGTAAGCTGAGTCATTTTACTGCCAGGACTCTACTTAGACAAAGCAAGGGTTTCATTTGTTAAATATGGTGCAGTAAAAAATGAAAACCACAGTACAATGCAAATCATATAAATATGAAGCCAATGAACATCAGAGCCCAGTTGGAATACTGCAGCATATTCTGTATATTGTATATACACACTATTCATAAAAATATACATACATATAAACATACATAATACATACACACAAACTCTGTATATAGCAGACAGCAAAAACTGCACTCATCCATCACTTCACTGCCCACTGTATTTGTTTTGTATCCAGTCATCGTGTTGCTCTCTGTTGCCACAGCATCTGTTTAGTGTACCGTGCACCTTGGTGGGGACAAAAATTCATTTTAATTCTGTTGTACATCTGTTTAAGGGCACAACGGCAATAAAGGGAACCTTAAACATACGCATATGTTTTCTTAGCTTAACGTTACAGCAGTTTTGTGAATCAAAGAAACATTTTGTGTGGAATTTCTTAATTCTTGCGGATGCTGCGTTCCAAGCGCAAGGCCTGCTCGACCCCTCACAGGGTCTCCGTCTCATTGGTCGGTCGCCGTGAACACGATGGGTTCGGGTCCCTCCCTACAGAACAGAAATCCTCCAACAGAGAACTGGCTTTGGCTCAAATGCACCTGCACCTCATCGTACACCCGACCGTGAAGAAACGGTAAGACTGCAACACACCCAAGGGTAAACCCACACACACAAACACGTGGCCCATGAACCCATTCATTCATTCGACCAGCAGACTTCTTTCCATTTTGTCTCATTAGCGCCTCCTGCTGGGGACAGTGTAGTGTGACGTGCATACAGCACATAACGTGTTCGCCATTTGTTCAGTACCCGCAGCTAACAGCTCCTGCTGACATGAAAATATGACATAAAAACTGAGATAAACGAGAGTTCCGTCCTCTGCGACGTTAGGGGACCCTCGTGTGGGCTCCATCCCAGCTTTTCTTCACCTCGTTTGTCACTGTGAGCATTTATTTAAATTGCTGTAGCGCCCTCTGCCGGCACTTCTGTTTCCGGCTTCTCGACGCTTGAACGCAAAATAACGACTCCATGAACCCATGACGTCAGCACATTTTATTCACCGATTTTAGCCAAAGTCGTCATTTTACAGGCAGCCTGCTGAAACTTTAAGAGCAAAAAAGGTGACCCAGAAATGATGCAAAACTGCAAAAAATCTGGGGTTTGTCACTGTGTTTTGAACTGGCGGAAGTCCCCGAAAAAGGTGGCTTAAACTCCGCTTGTCGGAGTCCCTCCAGCTGGAGCTGAGCCGGACTAAACCCCGAGCGGGAGGCGCAGAGCAGGGGTAAATCAGAGTAAAACTGCACGCTCAAGTCCGTTAGAGATGGGACACACACACACACACACCCCCAGCGAAGGCGCGGCAAAGCAGCACGTATACGACGGTGTTGAGTTTGGGACCGTTTCTTGTACTCGAGAAAGGTTTCTGGTTCGAGTCCCACTCATCAAGGTTTTTCCACCGAGACCGCACAGAATAAATGGACGCGATTTAGTGGATGTCATCGAACAGAGGTTGATAAAACGTTTATTTATTTATTTGGGTTTATATATATATATTTATATATATAAACGAAAATATTTTATATATATATATAAATATATATATATAAAAGGCCGTGCGGTTTCACACTGGGGTCGTTTGAACGAAGCTCATTGTGGCGGGGGGAGCGCGACCGAGGCTATACCGCCTCCGTGGGTGCAAACTGCCGCCTCTGTCGGCCTCTTTCCCTTACGTCCTCGCTTCCCGTCGGGTTTTGCCCCCGACGGGGGTTGTCTTTTATTGTTTTATTGTTTTTCGCCTCTTTCTTCACTTCGGGCGCAGCGCGGAGCCTCGGTTTGCGCTCTCAGGAAATGAAGCGATCAACAGGTCGGCTGGCTGGAGGGAGGGGCGTGGGGGCACCGACATGTTGGTTCCGTTGCGTTGCTTGGGCGTCCCGATCGCATCGCATCCTCTCGCACTTTAGCTGCGCGGCAAAACGTGCGGTGTCGCCTCTCGGCTCACATCAAAGTGTAGCGTGCGTGAGAGACAGAAGAGGGGCGGCTGCGCAGCGACGGAGCTCCTTGCGTTGAGGCTGCGTTTCTTCTTCCTCTTCTTCTTGTTCTTCTCCTCCACCTTCGTCCGAGCGGCCTCTTCACCTCGTTGAACGCCGTGTGGTCCCGGCCGTGAATGAAGGAGCCATGGGCGACGAGAATCAGCCTCAAGTGGAGCTTTTCGTCAAGGTCAAGTCGCGGCTTCTTCTTCACGTCGCGTCGTGTCGTTTGTTCGCTTCATGGCGCCGCCGTAGAAACTCGCTGCATTCGCGCTGCGTTTCCGTTATCAAAACTCCGCCGCCTCGCTTTTATTGACTTTTATCAACCGCGGCTCCCTGGCCGGGCGCCACTTGGCGGATTATTAACGTCCGTTAAATTATTATTAAAGAATATTTAATGCGACGACGGCGATTGTTTGTTCGAAGCCCGAAGGCTTGCGGCGCTCGCCGATTCTCTGACTTGGTTTTACTCCCGTTTTGCGCGAACTGAAAGCCCGGGTTTGGCCGACGCTGTTTTTGGCTCCCCGGGGCGTTGGCGTCGACTGGGAAAATGAAAAGTTGAACAAAATTCAGAATCGCACTTGAACAACGACGTCTGTGTTGCAGAAACGGCGTGAAAGACGTCGTTTTGGATGTCGAAATGGCTTCTTCGTCGTTTCCTGTTTCATGGCGCCATTCAACCACCTGCTGGAGCCCCGTTAGCAGCTACCCTGTAGCCGAGTAACCGCTAGTTGGCAGCTGGTTTATGGCAGAGTAACCAGTGCATAGCTGCTAGTTTAGGGCAGAGTAACCAGTGCACAGCCCAGTTAGCAGCTAGTTTATGGCAGAGTAACCAGTGCATAGCTGCTAGTTTAGGGCAGAGTAACCAGTGCACAGCCCAGCTAGTGTTGTTGGGTTGGAGATGTTTCGCTTTTTTGAGCATCTGTTCCTCTTGACCTCCTGCGACCCGATTGTCTCCCCCGCACGCGACCGCCGAGCCCCGGCGCTGCTGAAACGTGGCCTTTTGGGAGCGGGGGGTTGCAGTAAACCGAAACCCAAAAGCAAGCTGGTGGTGTTAACTTAATACAGTACAAAGCACGGTAACATGAAACAAGTTGGGTGGAAAGGCATCGCAAAGAGCTGCTCGTGGTTGCACATTGACTCACGTTTCCTCTTCCTTCTTCGCCATTTCAGGCGGGCAGCGATGGCCAGAGCATCGGCAACTGTCCCTTCTCCCAGCGGCTCTTCATGGTGCTGTGGCTGAAAGGCGTCACGTTCAACGTCACCACGGTGGACATGAAGAGGTCTGCACCCTCGGCCCGTGCCTCACCCGTACTTCATCGTGTGTTCGTGAAATGATTACCAATGTTCTGTATTTGGGGGAAGCGACGCTGATGGTGAGGAAACAGACGTGTGAAATTCGTAAAGGTTTCACTTCAGTCCTCCTTGGCTGCACAGTTGATCGTTCGGTGCAGCTGAAGGAGCTTCTCCAACTTGGTGTTACGGTGAGAGTGTAATATGGGCTAAAGCGGTGGTGATGCAGTGTTTCTTGTGGCTTAGAGAGCTTGCACGTGTGCGTGCATGCCCAGTGACATAAAAAGGACTTGCTGATGTGGTTCTGAAATTATTCACACCTTTTGTTGCCACCAGACATGTTCTTCTCCACATGGCTGAATATCTGTAGATTTTTAGGACTTTGTATTCCAAAGTATTTTGATTTAATTCAGGAAAAACTGCTTACTGCTGTCAAGTGTGGGTTTCTAATTCTACTTTTCTTATATAGAAAGCCAGACATCTTGAAAGACCTGGCGCCCGGTGCTCAGCCACCCTTTCTGCTCTACGGGACTGAGGTGAAGACGGACACCAATAAGATTGAGGAGTTCCTGGAGGAGAACCTCTGCCCCCCTAAGTAAAGATGCCTCTTGCTTTGGGTGCGTGTGTGTGGGGCACACCCGTAGCTCAAAGTAGAAGCTGTGATTGCTTGTTGACTCTTCTTCAGGTACCCCCGTCTGGCAGCCCGGAACCCAGAATCTAACACTGCTGGCCTGGATGTCTTCTCCAAGTTCTCAGCCTACATCAAGAACTCGAACCCACAACTCAACGACAGTAAGTGGATGTAAAGGAAACCAGAAACATGGAATATGTGATGCTATGACAACTGTTTGAAAGTTGAAGCAAGTTATTCCTTGCAACTTTTCAGGTGATGTTTGACTTTGTAGAATCTCCAAATATCACAAGGTGGCATGTTCTGCTGTTAATCGTGCACTTTCATGCAGTCTGTGTTCCCTCAAAGTCTTGATTTGTTCGGATTTTTTTTCCTGGACTGGAGCAGGTTTCCATCTGTTTGCTTTAGCCGCTCACTGTATGCTTCTGTTAACCTCATCAACCACCAGATCTGGAGAAAGGTCTTCTGAAAGCCCTGAAGAAGCTGGATGATTATCTTAGCACCCCCCTTCCCGAGGAGATAGATGAGAACAGCGCTGAGGAAGTTGCCACCTCATCCCGCCCCTTCTTGGATGGACAGGAGCTCACGCTGGCCGACTGCAACCTGCTGCCCAAGCTGCACATTGTCAAGGTAGAGGCTCGCTTGGCAACCAGACGACACTGTGGTCACTCTGATCGACCGTATCTGACCCTATCTAGTCTTGCCAGGACACACAGTTTAGGTGTTTTTACATGGGCCCCTCATGTTACACATTTTCAGAGATCTAAATGTTTTTCCCATTTGTTGTTAACTACGTTGCCATCGCTGTGTTTTTTAAATTTTATGTTGCAGGGTGAAAGTTTCCCGTGGTTCTGTGACCAGGAATTAATTGAAAGCAAAATTTACTCTGACAAAATGGAAAGCGTGAGATCAATTTGGGACCGTGTTAATTCACCTTGTTTCCACAGTATTTACAGCTCATGCCTGCCGTTGACTTTTGGTGGTCAGTAGCAAAGCGATGTTTGCACGTTTACAGAGAGAGTCAATATGGAATAAAGAAAATGAATTTTTATTAAATCATTTTAATGTAGCTCAAAGTTAATAAAATTGATATACGAAATACCTTTGCCTACAGCTATAGCCAAGATTTTTACAGTCTTGTCTGAGAATGAATCCAAGGATGTCTGTATTTTCTTCTTAGTTTTGGAACTAAATTGCGGCCCCCTTGAGCTCTCTCTATCAATGGGCGTTGCACTTGCACATGGGATGAATTTGTCAGGAACTGAGATTGAATAGAAAGCTGTGGAATTTTTTTTAGAGTAGCTTTTTTTTTTTTTTTTTTTTTTACTGTAGATTGAAGTAAATTATAAAATAATGGTGTTACATGGTGACAGAGGGGTAAAATGAGGGATGTCTGTGTTGTGTAGCTTTTATTGACTAAGAGTTAGCAGCCATAGTAAGGTTAAACTTAGTTTTCTGGTCCCAGTTGAGTTTGTAAGTTAAGGTATGTTTTGTGCTTTGTCCTGGATCATGGATATTGAGTTAGCGCTGCTCTGAAATGTGTAGTTCTTATCTGAACATCACAGTCTTCATTTTCATATTTGTTAAATGATGTATGCATAGACAAGGGAAAACAGTACAGTATGTACAACCAGTGTTAAAGGCACAAACACTGTTCCTGTGTTCTCGCTCTTAGGTGGTTTGTCAGAAATACCGGAACTTCTCCATCCCTCGCTCCCTCACCGCCCTGTGGAGATACCTGGATGCATCTTACGCTCGGGAGGAGTTTGCCTCCACCTGTCCCAGCGACAACGAGATCCACGTTGCCTACGCTTCTGTGGCTAAAGCACTCCGATAGGTGCTGCAGACACACTCCCACATACATGCATGCATATCCGTGGATACAATTTTTAATTTAAAAAAAAACAAATAGTTTATACTGGGGAACAAAAATTTTTTTTTTATGTGTAGTATAAACGGTTCTGGCAAAACTTGCTGCTGCTTCATACCTGTTTGTTAGTAACACACGCAACTATATACATGCCAAGTTTTTGCATAGCTCTACAGTTGTAGAGCAGTGTCCGGGGTCCTCTGTGGTCCAGTTTGGTCCACCCTGGTCAGAAGAGATGGCCAAGTGCATTGAAAATGGAGCCGCTTCACTTTCTGCTTAGCTTAGTCGTTGCTTTGAGCTGCACAGATGTCGAACGGTGCTTAGGTTGTACTGGTAACCAGTTTAAGCAGCACATTTTAGCTCCCTGCCAGTGCCTACATTCCCTGTGGGACCAAGAAGTCATTAAGGTGCTTCTGGTCAAAGGTGGTCTTTTCTCTGGTTGTTTGGTTACACCTCCACTGCCCTCTGTGTCACCCAGTCCCTTCTCTAAATTTATACTGAGTGCTCTGACCATAATGGTTGGAGGAGATTGTTGAGGAAATAGAATTTTTTTTGAAGGAGAATATACTTGAAAATTATAGTGCTTTACAGTGTTCCATAGTACACTCAATACTACTGTAAGGGAATGGAAGATAAATTTGGAGACCGGCATGAACCAAAGTAGAAGAATGGTTGAGCTGTTGCTTTGTGGTCGTGTGGCCTTGGAACGCCACCAAAGTTCTGCTTTCTCAATTACGCCATGCCTTGAGTTCTCCTTCCGTCGGGTGTTGGCACAGTGGAGGTTTAACCGTTTATTTCTCCTTGAAGTTTGCAGCCCCTCGCGAGGCGTTCTCTGATGCCATTGACCGTTTTCTGAATTTTAGGAAGCATCGATGCTGTCCACCAGCTGAAATGAAGGTGCAAAGTGGCCACAGATACAAGACCTGATAGTAATTCGTGTTTTTTTATAACGTATGATCGTAAGCTTGAATTTTTGACTGAATTTGTTAGACGTTCCTCTGGTCTGTGCTGGATAAAGACCCAGGTTTTACAGCGAGACTGACGGTAACCTTCAGATTGTTTAAATTTACGAACGGGATACAAATCGACCCGAATGTTCGCCTGTTTCAGATATGTCTTTTTTTGGAGGAAAAAGGTCAGCCGAGTAAAGGTTGACGGGACCGAATCGGCCGGTTCGGTTCCCGCCGTAAGGGTCGGCGAGTCGCTTTTGATTTGCTCAGCAGCTGCTGTGAGCACAGTTCTCCATCATTTGTTACAAATGGTCCAAATTAGTGGAAGTGGCAGTTTCGCCAGCACCCAAATCCAAAATGACGGTTAGCCCGGAGATGATAGCAGATCCCTTACGATCTTAAAATGCACCACGTTTGCCAGATTCCCAAGGGTTTCTTTAGTATTACAGCTATGCACAAAAATAGCAGCTCAGAATACTTTTTTCAGCTTTTCCTCTTTCGTAGCGATGCTAGTTTAAAGGGACCAAGTGCTGAACTTTGTTACTCCAGATGTCATTTCTTTTAAGATTGGTAGTTTTTTAATGATTATGTTTTTTAATGCTAGAATGAAATTTAATTTTTAAGCAAGGCCTTTTTACCTTCCCCCATGCTTAATTCTGCCACCGTGATTTTTTTTTTCTCCTCCCCATCTTTAGTTCCCTCTCTTTTTGAGCTCTGTCCATGTCCTCAGACTGCATTTTGGCCACATTTATTCCTTTCAACAATGGATTGGAACAGAAGTAGGAGGGAAATAACTATTGTTTTGCTGACAAACTGCCAACCCCTTTTGATAAATGTTTTCTTTTTACTTTTCCCCGGGTGACACTGATCAGTGTGGCCAGTGCAGTGTTTTTCTTACTCAGAGACCTGTACGAGACTGTGGTTGAACATGGACATTTCCATGTGTTCTCCGTCTGCACCCCATCGTTGTTACACCGTCCATGTTCCCTTGCTCACTCTGTCCCTTGTCCTTCCTCTCCCCTCTTTGCTGACCCTTGCAAGATTCTGCAACCGCCTCTCATTTGCACTTAAATCTACAACTTGATAGACTTGCACTTAAGTTAAATCTCAGTAGGTCTGTAATGGATAACAGTTTAATTTTGATTCTGACACTGAATTGGCTGTTTCTTGCGTTGTTCTGCTTTGTTGAAATAACCCTAAAGTGCAGTATGACACTGTAATTTCTGAATAAAAACATTAGAAGAACAATTGTTCAGATTTTTTTTTATTTTTATTTTTTATTATACATCCTGACCCCATTTTTTGTTCTCATGCATTTTTGTGAATTGTGGAGTCTGCGATGGTACGGATTTTAATCTATTGACTACATCAGATGTCAGAAATTGGTTTTATAAAAAGAGGCAGCGTTTCAGTCTTGATCAAGGAAGTGGACTGAAACAAGCTTGGCAGGAAGTTTGGGTAATGTGTGTGCTTTTTCTGTAACGCGTGAATCACCGCTGCCTGACTTGTGCCGCTGAAATGTGCGTTTGTCGGTTTCAAAGGCGCAAGTTTGATCCGTGTGTGATGGAGCTCCATTGGCAGAGCCCTGTTTGTGCTGCTCCTGTGCTTCCTGTTTCCCGTCAGGCCACGGGGGTCATCCCAGGCGGGTCAGTACAGGGTGAGGGCGGGGGCGAGCGGCAGGACGAAGGGGAGGAGGAACCCGGCCCGGTGGGGTGGGGCCCTTCCGATGGCGCCGTTGCACAGATCCGTGTCGCAGCACTCGTTGGTGTAGGTGAAGTTGAGGTTGGCGGTGCTCTTCTCCCCCGAGAGGCCGCACTGCGACGCGAACGCGCAGCTCTTCTCGTACAGCACCAGCCGCAGGGTACCTAGCGTGGGGTGGGGTGGGGGTTTACTGTTGGGGAAGCTCAGCTCAAATGCAGCTGCTGCATCCGGTCTCCCCTCACACCAGACAACACGGAGCAAACTGCGGTATGACCGCAGCACGCAGTGCAGCTGCACACGGCGTTGTGTTATCGTGCACGCTCAGCAGGTGGAGCAGTGGCTAAGGGAGGTCACCGCTCGGGTCTCTCTGATACTGATGTGCACGGCCACAACAGCAAGAAGAAACCGCAGGCAGATTTACTGCACGAAGGCTGCTCTTCTGAGCCCTACAAGGAGCCTTGAGCAGATTCTTGCCTTGTGTTGTTCTGGTAAAATCTACAGCTTTAAGTGAATTTCGTTTTATACTTTGTGGTTTTGTCTGTGGCGTAAAGGGATATTCGCTATGGTAAATTGCCACTAATTTGTTTAACTTGATGTGATCGTGTGTCATGTGAGCAGGCTGGTCACAAGTCCATACACACGCTGCAGAGTGGCTTTGTGCGGTCCGGACTGGATCCTGGCCCCCCGTTGCCACACCCCGACACCCTCACCTTGTGTGCCGACAGCTATGCTGGAGAGGCAGCGTTGGCCAACAGGACACTCCTGGGGGAACCTCAGACAGTCCATGGGGGAGATGGCTGGGAACACGCAGGTGTAGCAGTGCAGGGTGGCTGGGGGAGACGATAGTCTTCATTACAGCACATCTACATGCTTGAACAGCACACGGGTCCGCATGAAGTGGCCCGCTGGAGGAAGGAAGCGGGCAGAGGGGGCACTGGTCGCAGGGGCTGGGAGCTGGGCTGCTACACTGGGGCTATTGAGCGGGAGGATTTCCAGCTCTCAGCGTCACGGGGAGCTCAGACAGGCAGTCAGGCGGGCGGGTTCAGCTGGGACTAACTGGAATCAGGTGCTTTGCTGCCTGGCTGCAACCCAAACCGCCATGGTTGAATCCGAACATTTCCGCTGCTGCTTAATTTAACCTTGAGACTCCCTCCAGGTATTTCCCTGCGAGGTCAATAAATTGGCTGGATCATTTAAATAAACAAAAAGTCAGACTGCCCGGAGTTTGACACATTGAAATGAACTTTCATTGTACTTGGGTTGTTCTGAGCAAAGTGAGTATTTTTAAACGGTGATGCCTTTGCGACCGCTGCTTGAAATAACCCCAAAGGAGGTGACTTCTTTCCTTCCAGATACAGCTATCTGATAATGGTGTGAGAACCCCTGTTTCCTGCAGCTCTGAATAACCAGAGTCGACTTCCTGTGCTATACGAGCGGTGTAGGTGTTAAGTCAAACCCTCGCCTTCCTCTCAGACCCCTTGGACCCACGTTGAACGTACCTGCCGTCTGGAGGTGACCCAGGAGGATGAGGAGGAGAAGCTGATGAGGCATCGCTCCTTTTCTGTTTTATTTCCCACAACCTTCAGCGTTTGGTGTCTTTCCTTCTGTTCCCGTTCCTTTGAGGTCGATCGCTCAGAATCACTGCTCCTCTCTTCTCTCCTGGTCTCCTCTTTGACCACTTGTTCAGCACTTAAAATTTTTTTTTCCCCAGTTTGAATCTGGAATTTAAATGTTTTCTTCCCCAGGAATCAACCCCTGCATTTTCCCATCTGCTGTTGATGAAACATGCGAGAGAATTTGTGCGATTTGGGCTTTTTCTCCCCTTAGTTCCCTGTCTGCTCCGCACGCCCTCTGAGCAAAACTGTGAAATCTGTGTCTCCTCCCAGACATTTAATGCAGTTAGGAAGCTGCAGTTACCCTCCCGTGAGGTCAGTTGTTACAGAAATTACATATAAATCTAATAAGAGGAAGGTATTTTGGGGCAATATTTGTTCATATGTACTCAGCGGCTGTTTTATTAGGTACTCGAGGCTGTTTATATGCACAGCTCACCCTGCACAGTGGGGCTGCACATGCTTGGGACTCCGTAGATGAAGCACGCAGGTCTAGAGGTCCAGTTACTGTCTGAAAGGCCTTAGAGAGGGTCTGACGTTTTTAACACGACCATTGGTGCCGGTGTTTCAGAAACGGCCGACCTTGTGGGATTGTTGCACGGTACAGTTCCACAAACGTGGCGGCACCCGTACTTTACTGCTGTAACTTGTACTGTCCTGCCTCTCAAGCCAACAGAGCGTCTTTGTTATGAGTTTGAATGTCACGCTAACAAAATGAATTTGTTGTTGAAATGTGCAGAAACGGCATAGCTGACAAGCCACCATGAACAAAGAACCCTATGAGAACAGCAGGTCCAGTAGCTTTGGTGCTCAATCCGTGATGTTCTGGAGACAAAAGTGAATCCTACTAAGCAGGTTAAAGTTTGTTTGACTTCTTTAAACAGCGGGGCTCTTTCTGCGGAAACCAGCAGCTTGAATTTTTGTGGAGGAATCCCCGAAGGTGAGTCGAGGTTTCGAGATGTTCGACTTGAGACCCCAGCATGTCGGGGACCAAAACTGCGGTGACGTTCTGGAGGCACGGGGGTGTTGGGCTTGGGGACAAAGAAGCACAGGACCTTCACGACGTTGTGAGGAAAGGCGTGGCGCCAAAAAGAAGGGACTGTCAAGTGACCTGGAGTCTTGTGACAGCCGGGTGGGGGAGGGAGGATCAACCAGAGCAGAGGCATCCTGGGTGATGCGTGGGTCGGGTGTGGTGTGGCCCATGTGAACTTGGCTCACGTGGAGGCCATCCTCAGTGGGCAAGGGTGCCGCAGGGTTTTGGTCTGTGGGCGAACAACCGATTCTCAGGCTGTGTTTCTCTACACGCGTGGGAGGCAGCTCTGTGTGTGCGAGATGTTTCTTTCGGCTCTGGACTGCGTTCAGCGTATCCGTGGGTTTAAAAGTGACCGTTTAGCACTTTGCCTTCTGGAGAGCAGGACAGATGGCGTTTCGAGTGTAATCCCGTCTGTCCTCTGCTCTGTCGACCCCCCCCCCCCCACCTGCTGCCTCATTTCTATTTTTTCCCCCGTTTTCCATTTGCTCTCCTGTTGTTCAGCTGCACCCGTGTGTGTTTAAGGCCGCACACGACCCGTGTCGTCCCTGCCTGCCCCAACTTTCCCGTCCGCCGCATCCCAGCGGTTCATCGCTCTCCTCTTTTTTTCTTTTTAGTTTCGGTTGCGCTGCAGTGCCCCCGGTTGCCTGTGGGCGGCGCTGTGCCCCCGTCGGCCGCGTTTCTAAGGGACTCGGGTGGCGACGCGCGCCATCTGTCGCGTCTGAGGACGACAAACCGCAAAGCGTAGCGCAGATGAGCGCAAAAGAATGAGGTTCGTCGTTCGATGTTGCATCACACAAATAATCCCTTAATTCGTGCAGCGCAATGGATTATCGGTTAAATCCCGGTGAAAGGAAATGAGCTTCACGAACGCCGATCGTCGCGTTTCCCCCCCGCGACGCTTCAGAGTGGCAAAGTTTTGGATGAAAAAGCGCTCGTGGCTGCTTTGTCGCCGTGTCGGCGCTTTTGAGTGTTTGGGAACCCCGGTGCGTGGACCAATAAATGCCGGAAAATCCCGCATTGACCCACATTTGGACAAGAAAGGGGGGATTATTGGGGGGGTTTTGTTTGCACGCGGGCTTTTGAGGAGCGACGCACGATTCCGTCGCTCTGTCGCTGTCACTCGGCGGCGGGACAGGAGCTGGCGATAGGGTCCCGGGTTCCGGGGACGCGCACTGGCGGGAGCGCGCCGGGTGTGCGCGCGTGTGTGTGTGGTGGGGGGGGAGAGACGGGGGTGTGGTGGCGGTGGTGGCGGCGTCGCTGGAAACAAAAGATCAGGACGCAAGAATGATGGTTCCCCCCCCGGTGTGCCCCGCGCTCACGAGGGTCTGATCGCGGCAGCTCGTGCAGGACCGGAGGTCTGGACCGGAGGGGTTCGGGCAGCTCGAGCCCGGATCGGCGCGCGGAGACACAAAGCAACAGTCGGGCGGGTTCGAGAGCCCGATCGCGGATTCACCCGTCCGATAGCGGCCCGCAGCCTCGCCGCTCCCGGTGAGTCCCGCTCCCGTCCCGTTTGCGATATTTTCCACTTTATTCCACTTTTTGGTGAAACTGTCGCCCACTTTTGTGCCAGTTGGCCGCGGCTGGAACCGGGGGGAAGGGCGGGGGGTGCGTGGCCGGGGGGTGGGGGCGACGTCGGAGGAAATAGGACCCCGAAGCAGAGACGCGCGTTTATTTCCGTAGCGCGGATGAGCAGCGGCGGCAGCGGGATTCGCGGCAAAACGGGGAGAAGCGAGTGGGGCGGGGGGGTCGAGTGAAACGGACGATGGGGCGGCGTTCGGCCCTGGGCGTCAACTTGGACTCCCGGATCCCTCAGTCGTTCGTGCGCGTAAATCACTGCCGAATCGCGGTCTCTCCCGCTCATCCCCGGGTTTATAACGGAGCGGCGGAAAAACACCGGTCGGTGTCACGCTGTCCGCCGGAGGAGCGCAACTTCGGGGAAAAACCCCGGATGGAGCTGACATGGGTGTGCAGCCGTGGCGACCCCGCGAGTTTCGGCCGCAGCTCCGTCTTGTTGTGTCACTCGGCTGCTTGAAGCGAGCCGTCCATCTTGCAAAGTTCCCTCTTAGACACTTGTTGCGAACCGACATGGACGGATTCTTCGCCGCTGAGGACCTGGCCACCGTGGGGGGCCATGATGATGATGGAGAGGCTGCCTCTCCCCAAATTCAAGTAGCCCTGCTGCACCACCCCAATATTTGCTAGTACTTTTTGGTCGCCTGCTCCCCGGGTCATGGGTACCCCTAGCCATAGGAGGATGATGAGCAGTGACCGTGATGATGGTTGTGGTCAGGAGGAGGCAGCAGGAGCAGTGGCTCCACAGTCGTGAACAATGTGGCGCCGGAACAATGAGGCGCTTGTCCCGGGCGGCCGAGGTGGACGTGCGCCGCCGCTGCGCGCCGTGTCGCATCTCCTGCATCACATCCCACCGCATCTCATGCATCGTATTTGATGTTCCCCCTTCCTGTGGCATTCGCTGCCGCAATTGTGTGTTTGTGTTTGCAGGTCAGACTGGGACTTTAATGGTTTATTATTAAAGGGAAGCAGGTGGTGTATTGGTTTGAGTCACCGTGTGCCAGCATCCAGGTCCGATTCTCCCCTCCTGCTGCTTTACCCCGAATCGTGGTACGAACTCTCAAGTAATGCAGTGAAGTGACCCAGCTGTGTAATTGCGGCCTTAAGGAAATGCTGGAAGTCTCCTTGAAGGAACATGTCAGCTGATTCAGTAAAGACGCATATGTGACCCCCCCCCCCCCCAGTGCAGTGTGGTGTAACCATAATGTGTGTGGGGGCTGTGAGGGACCCCACCGGGCTGTTACCGGCTCGCTTCCTGCGAGAGCTCTACTGCTCTGCGGGGCCTTCGCTGCTCAGAAGTGGTGGCTGCTGCATAACTGTGGCAAATATGGTTTTTACCATAGTATAATCACTGTTTGTCAGGACTGAACGCGGCTCTGCCGCAAACGCCTCTCCTTCTGCTCTCCCCATCTGTCTCCAGAATAGTAAAAAAAAAAAAAAAAAAAACCTGACAGTGGCGCTGACTCGGCGCCAATTCAGGAGGGAGGGAGTCCTGTCAACACTTTTCTGGAAAGGCTTCGCTCGCGTACAATGAGGACGAAGCAAAGAGGGGAGAGTTTTCCGTTTGCTTCTTCTCATGTTCACTAACCAGATTTTGCCATCCTTTTAACATTCGTGATGTATAGACCAGAAACCCGGGGGTCAGATGTTTGGATTCAGCTGTATAGAAACACAATCTAATAAAACAAGTTGGCGCTCGAGATGCATTCCTAAACAAAAGTGGAGTGCTAAGCTGAACGGTGGCCGGCGGGGTCATTTTAATATTACATTTTATTAGATGTGTGCATCTGTCACATGCACAGATAAATGACATTTGGGGACGGGCCCGATTTACGTGGCATGAGCAGCAGAGGCGAGAATGAGGATCGTGAGCATGCTGGGAGCAAAAGCTGAGTTTAGCAAAACAGCACTGAGCAGGGAATTGCTGCTTACAATTTGGTGCTTCTAAGTTGGGAAAAGGTGAAAATGACTTTTCATAAATATCTGTGAACGTGCCCTGTCGTGTCACTAACAGCTCCAATGAACTTTGGCTTTGACAGAACGCGGCTCGGAAGTTCCCCGTCGTGAGGGACGGTTCCGAGCACCACACCAGCAAGCTCCCCCGGCCCGCTTACTCAGCATGGCCGGAGTGCGCCCCTACGGCCGCTTCACCCACGCCGTGGTCCGGGGTATCCCGGAGTCCTTTGGGAAGGCGGCAGCGGAGGGAGATGCGGCCGGAGACGCTCAGACAGACTTGGCCAAAGCGCAGCGCCAGTTCGGGGTCCTCACAGGGGCTCTTAGACAGAAGGTGGGGCTCCAGCTCATCGAGATCCCCCCGGACCCCGAGCTGCCGGAGAGCTGGCGCATCGAGGACGTGGCCGTCATCCAGGGCGAGACGGCCCTCATCACGCGGCCCTGGAAGCAGCAGAGGCGCAGCGAGGTGGGGCTGCACTTCCTCCTCAGTCTCTCTAGAGGTTCTGTGGGACAGGCCCATCTTGTGTTGCAGAACCTTCTCCTGATCAGAACAGCACAAACAGGCTTTACTTTGTATGAATCTGGTCGCGTATCTACAGGGGCGTTGAGCGCTTTCGAGCCAGCTGGACCAACTTCCCGTAAGCCGATACAGGACGGCATAAAAATATTATCTGTAGCGTTGAGTTGGGCGATGGAGCGGTGAGGGCTGACGCGGACGGCGTGCCTTTTTTAAGAGGGAAATGCATCATTAATGCGGCGTATTAAACGTGTTCAAAAGTGCGTTTTAAATTTTACTTTGGATGATTCAAACAGAACCCGAGGTTCTCAAACGCAATGCCCACAGTAAGTATTTTACGAACCTACTGCAGTTTGTGAATAGTTTTGTTCTTAATGTTACAAACTCTCGATACACGGCGTTTTGATCTTAACTACCGAGTAAAAAATGTAAGCGTTTAATGCTTTTGGAGTCACCCTTTCGGTTCTAGAGCAGCCCAACGTGTATGAGAAGGAAGTGAAAGTAAGAAAGGAAAAGGCTGATGAAATGTGCTGGGTCCAAACGCCCCGATTTATTCCGTGAACTGCTCTCGGGTGCGAGCTCGCAGCGTTGCGCGCTTTGACTTTTCCTGCCCCCACCCCGCCCTTCAGGCCGAAGCGGCGAGGCGTGTTCTCATGGAGCTGAACCTCAGCGTGGTGGAGATGGGGGACGAGGAGGGCGGCTCGGCCGGGGCCACGCTGGAGGGCAGCGATGTCTTGTTCACCGGGAGGGAGTTCTTTGTGGGCATCTCCTCCCATACGAACCACAGAGGAGCCGAGGTGCTGGCTGACACGTTCAGGGTAAGTGCGTGCGGTCACAGTTGGGCAGAGACAGTACTGAAACCACTGTTGCCTGAATAGATCGCTCAAGGAAAAGTCCAAAAATGCACTTGAGTAAATGTAAAAAAAAACGATTAGGTCACCTCTGTCTAGTTTCCCTCAAATGAACCATCCGTAAACTTAACAGCTTCAGTATTTACAGTGGGTCTGAGTTATTATAAAAATGGCATAAACACAAAACAAATGAAGACCACAGCTTGCCTGGTGTTTTTATTAAGCATCATTCACCTGGCGATGGTGTCAAAGCCAACTTAGTTTGTTTTCTACACAAAACTACAGTTGGGCAGTTTGTACCACCGCAATTTAGGGTGAGTACCTTGACCCCAGGTACAACAGACGGTAGGATTCGAACTCATGTATTTTTGTTGCAGGCCAACAGGTCTGTCCACTACGCTGCCAGTGGCTTTAACTTAAAAAGTAGTTTTTGTTTACCATTTACTAGCTAAAACTTTCACCCAGACCCATTTTGGGTTGTTTACACTGGCACTTGAGGGTAAAAGCTCTGTCAAGGGCAGTACAGCAGTGGTAGCTGCTGCTCATCTTCCCATAAAGAAGATACAATCCAGTTGTCTGGGTAACTACAAGGTGGAAAAGGGCACCTGGTTCAGATGCTCAGAATCCACAGAAAGATCAAGGTCTTGTGTGGTCGCTTTCCATGACCTTTCTTTACTCAATCGATAAATAAGTCATATTGAAAAATTTATTTATATAAAGTTGTTTGTGTCTATCCACGGATTCTGAGGTGCACGATCTTCCGTACCTTCTTAGCGGAGCTTCAGCTGAACATTTTAAGCCATTAGCGTGTATATTTATGTTTTGTTCTGTAAATCTTCGCCGGCCCTTAAACAGACACAGAAGCTGCGTAGATGTTTTGGCAGCTTGGCTCATGCTGTACGATGGAGGCAGAAGGGCAGTGACACGGTTTACCCTAAGCAGGTCCAGAATTGAGGGAAATTGTGGAAATAGCTTTGAGGAAGGAACTAATCTCTCTTCAAAACTGAATTTGTGTTTAAATAACTGTTGTGTAAGGGTATTAATGTTGGTGTTTATGCAGCTGTGCGTGGGTGTTGGGACAGGCCAGAAAGTGTGTGTGTGTGTGTTTTTACTCGCTCTTAACTTCCTGCCCCACGCACACAGGATTTTGCTGTCTCCACTGTGCCAGTGTACGGAGGGACTCGCCTCAAGAACGTGTGCTCTATGGGGGGTCCTGACACCATCATCATCAGCAGCAGTGACGGGGCCAAGAAGACGCTCAAGGTGTGTGGGTGTGTGCGTGCGTCTCTGTATTGCCAAGTGCACAGTTGTTGTTACTGTTCCAGAATTTTACTTAAAGTGGAGTCAGTCTGTTCTTATTAAACATGCAAGGACTGGGCATCTGTGTTTGAATTTCATGAACTTCTCAAAGCAGCCCTTTAGCATACACCGTGTCCCCTCAGCGGCGAGCCAGCTGCTCACTCTATTGCTGTGTGTGCGTCCACCCCGCAGATGATGGAACAGCTGACCGACCACCACTACGACGTGCTCACCGTCCCCGAAGACTCGGCCGCAAACTGCATCTACGTCCGGGGTCCGTCCCAGGTGGACTACCTGCTCCACCCTCCTGCAGACGAGTGTCCCAACAGTGCCGCCGTGAGTTTCATCTTCTTCCCTTTGCCTGCTGCGCACTTTTTCTACTCGTGGTAAATTGCTGTATGATGTCCTGACTCAACCACGATTTTTCCATCCGTCTGTCTCCCCAGGCCTTCCAGAAGCTGACAGACTACACCCTGCTTCCCACAGCCTGCAGTGAGGCTGTTAAGCTCGGGGGGGCGCTGTCCTCTTTCTGCCTGCTCATCAACCGCAAGCCGCAGCTCTAACTGCGCACGCGCGTTTGTGCTCGACTCAGTCTGGGGGGATTGGAACCCAGCTCATGGGCACTGCTGCCCAGTGCTATCGGGGTCCCGAGGGATTCGCGTTCGCAAATTCTGGTAGATAAAACAGCGCTTAGGCAGGTATTCTGGGAAATTAGGCATCTTCAGTTATTGCAAAAAAGGGCCTTAATGTGCGATCGGGGGAATTTTTCCAGGTGTGACGATCATTCGCATGCCTTTGGAAATTGAGGTGCTTATGGGAAAGGTAGGCTTTTCATTAGCTTTTCAGGTGCCAACAAAAATGGCACAAAAGGGTAAAATGTGTGTATTTGTTAGCAGTGTGCAGATGTAAGGGGAATGGGGAAAGTTTGTAATGTTTAATTTTGCAGCGCTGTGTTGAGCAGGTTGTAGGGCTGTAGCTTTCCGTGCGCTTGTTCCAGTTAGTGGAAATGCTAATACTAATCCCACCGGGGTTCCAGCAGGTTCCTTCTGACCTTTACAGCATTGTTTTGTTAGGATGCAGCAGTTCACCATCAGGTAAACTGGTGTACTCCTCAGGTCCATCTTTTGCTTTCACTTCCTGCTAGATTGGGGGTAGCGCAAGTTGTAGCCTAATGTAGTGAAGCGGGAAGGAGGGAAGCGTTTAGTGTTTCGCACAGTGAGTGTGGGGGTGGGAATTGTTTGACATGCAAATGCGGTCCTGGAATCCCAGTTCAGCCTCCAAATTGCATTCAAGGGGAACACTTTGCATTACCCCCCCTCCCCCCATGGCTGACATTTAAAATGATTTTTGGCACAAAATACAAGATTGGAAAGTCCTACAGATTTTTGATGCAACAGGTCAGTTGGCTACAAGTTTAAAATAGACCGAAGCACTAAATGCTTTCTTTGTGTGTGTTAGATGCTGTTTGTACAATTTCTTCCTGCTGTTCCCACTTGTGAATTTCAAACTGCTTGGTACTTTGTAGGTTTTGTGTTCTGCTACAAAGAAACTAATTTCTACAGTTTTCTACAGATTCTTTGTAATGTGTTTTTGTAGAGTTTGGGGGTTTTAACAGTTTTACAGACTGTAGCTTATGTACTTGCGTAGGTTGCAAACTCCTCCTGAGCTTCACCTAAAGCTCAACTCAGCGTGGAGATCCAAAAACTCCCAAGAGTCAAATGTTGGGGACGACTCAAGTTTATTTCAATTTGTAAAGCAAAAATTTAACGGTTAGATTTGGCCACTCGCTCCAGCTCATCCTTCTTCTTGATGGCGTAGGAGTTGGAGGAACCCTGGGGAAAGACACATTACATTTTAAAAAAAAAAAAATCCAACACTTTCCTTTAAACCCCAGTACAGAAAGGCCACATTTTTCCACAAGCCTCACCTTTGCTGCATTGATAAGCTCATCGGCGAGACACTCGGCGATGGTCTTGATGTTCCTGAAAGCAGCCTCTCTTGCTCCTGTGCACAGCAGCCAGATAGCCTACAGCAGGGGAGAGGACAACACTCAGATCCATGTCTCATACCGTCACCATGCACCGATGGCCGTAAAGTTGGTCATGCAGGTCCTGTCTCTGAGCTGGTGATTGACCGGGCAACGTGATGCTGCAGCCAATGAATAAGCAGAGAAGTTTGCTCTGCGAGGACTCTAGCACACCAGGACAATGATGGGCTGTCAGGATGTGACTCTAGTCTCGCCCACTAGCATACAAGTAGACCAAATACAGACAGTTGTTCCTGCAACGCTCCCACCACCCGCACAAATAATTTCATGTTCCCCACAAAGCGACGAGGTGATGGTTAAACAAGGGTTGCAGCCAGCCTCACCTGGTTGACTCTGCGCAGGGGGGACACGTCCACAGCCTGCCTCCTCACGGTTCCGGCCCGACCGATACGGGTGGAGTCCTCACGAGGGCCACTGTTGATGATGGCGTTCACCAGGACCTGGAGAGGGTTCTGGACAACGAACAAGAGAAATAGATTTGGGGGGGGGGGGGGGGTCAGTAACCGCACTAAGGTAGAAAATAACGCTTCTGACCACAACAAAGATTCATTTAGCAAACACTTTCCCCCAAAGTAACAATACACTAATGCACATCCTCTTCTGCTGTACAGCTGTGTGTCTCCAGGATTTTGTTCCATCCTTGTAAATTAATAAATCTTTCTGCCTAGGTGTGGTTATATTAATGGGACAGGAACTAAAACACGCAAATTTCTACAAATTACACTTCCAATTTTGCTGAATAAAGGCAGACATGATATAAATATAGCAAGGTTTGAGCAGTGGGAAAATTTCAGAAAAGGTGCCTAAATATTTAAAAAAATAATATCGCAAAATAAACCGTTTGAAAGTGTCAGGAAAAGGCATGGCAGATATGTTTGACTGCTGGAAGGTGATACTCCATGATGATGCAAACGGGCCGGGTGCCCGCAGTGGGTTACCTACCTCTCCAGTGAGCAGATGGATGATTTCGAAGGCATGCTTCACGATGCGGACCGTCATCAGCTTCTTGCCGTTGTTGCGGCCATGCATCATCATGGAGTTGGTGAGGCGCTCCACAATGGGGCACTGCGCCTTGCGGAAACGCTTGGCAGCATAGCGCCCTCCAGAGTGGGGGAGGTATTTGGCATACTTCTCCTTTACAGCGATGTAGTCCTGGCCAGACAAACAACCTCCATTAATCCAAACATACTTCAGCACAAAAGACTAACAGGCTTCCCAATGCTGAAAAAGACACTGTGTGACAATACTAATGGGACAAATAAGTTTGTGCGTAGTGTCTCTGAGCTGGTGATTGACTGGGCAACGTGATGCTGCAGCCAATGAATAAGCAGAGAAGTTTGCTCTGCGAGGACTCTAGCACACCAGGACAATGATGGGCTGTCAGGATGTGACTCTAGTCTCGCTCGCACACCTTATCACATGTTCACCAATCAGGCTTATTTCTCATACGTGCCAAGTTCCCAACTTTGGTCACAAGTCTGGGTGTTACTGACTTCTTGGAGACATCTGTGTCAGGCCAGTTACCTGCAGGGAGATGTCATTGATCTGGACATCATCGGTGCTCCACTTCCCAAAGAGCTTGATCTCTGGGGTTTCGGCAACAGCCGGGGCGGTCTCCCACTCGGTCATCCTGAGAAGGGAGCGAAAGACACTTAACACCAAACTATGCTTCAGTGCAGGGGAGGACTCAAGTCCTGAGCGAAAGTGACGTATGATGGTTGGAACTATGTTGTTTGATCGGTCTGACCCAGAACAGACACTAATGTACAATTCCAAGTGTGAACATAACTGTGAAAAATCAAGATTCACCTCCATGGACTCCTTTGTGTAAGGTTAACACTGCCATTTAGACAGACTACACACTTCAGATCACTTTAGTAAAACATGAGAATTAAGTTTTTCTTAAACAGATCAGTTTTCAGCATTGTAAGCAATAGATGTTTTGGCCTTTATTTCTCCAATTTATACCCAATAAAAATAAGATTGAAACAATTGTTCCGTTTCAGTTACACTGTATGCAGCACGTTGTGCTGTTAAAAGTACTGACATATAATTCATTACATCCCAGATATACAAGTTGTGACAGGGCAGTAACTGTCATGTGAACAAATTTATACAGATAATCATAAAGATTCATGTGGACAAACCTAGAAAGATGGATTTTACCACAATTTCAGGCTGGAATTTCACCGCGGGTTACTAGCTAAGTCGCTAAGCTAACTTTCTTACCAAATAAAAGGTTCTACGGCTACAGAAACTAAATTTCCTTGTGGAATATATCCGAAAAAGCAGAACCCACCCTGTATCTCGGCATGAAACGAAGCTAAAGGGCCATCAAGACGGAACGGTCCGTCCATGTGGCTCCTTAGACCGACATGTTACCGCGACGCGGCGTTTAAGGATCATTAAAAACAGAATTTATAACAAAAAAACACCACGGAATTCATTCCCAAAACTTACAGGGGCGCTTAATAATGCATTTTAGACCTTCGCTTTGAGGTTATAACGGGAATTTCACTGCATTTTTAAACTATTTGCTCCACTCACTTGCGTCCGGAGATGCACACCACACTTCTCTACGACGGAAAAGGGCCGCAAGCGAGGCGCTCCGCCCGGATATCCACCACGCCGGAAGTGCTAAAACACTTCCGCTACATCCTCCGAAGCGCATGGGAGTTGTAGTTTATATTAATGGGCGTTGTTTCGAGCCCTTCCAGGCTGCTTTACAGCTTGCAGCATTGAAACAAAGATGGTCGATGTAATATATTATTTTCAGGATATATCTGTTAACCAGTGGTAAATAATGTGTGTATAATTTAGGAATTAGTGAATGCGTGTGAAAAAATGACCAGTGAATTGTTTTAAAAACTATGTTTTGGTTGGTGTGAACACTTTATTCCAAAGCACCATAGTTGTCCTGGAAGCCATGCAGAATTTTAGGTACATCAGAGACCGCACATAACTTTATAGTAGGTGTTTAGTGTGTTTGGCTATAGTTTCAAGATAGTTGGAAGTTTATGATACTATGAAAATCAAGGAATTGCTGAAGATCTGGAAGTTAACCCAGAGAGATGTGCAAACCCAGCTCAAACATGATGGACAGAAGGCTGTGGCTGACACCCCATGGTCAAACACAGCGAAAGATGCCAGTTCCCTAGATGGCTACCATGATTCTCCAAAAGGAAGGACAATTCAGGAGATTTCACATACTGCCTTTAAGAAGATGTGATATTTCTGGGCTTTCCACCAAAAAGCACTAACGGCCAACATAGATGCAGACATCAGTGTAATTAACACATATAAAAATATATAAAACATTAGAAAACCTTTCCTGGCTCCATTTTTAAACAAGAAATCGAAGAAAATAGACAATTTAACAATTTTAAAATATTTTATTTTAAGACAAAATTAATATTGCAGGAATCTTCTACTGAACCACATTTATAATCATAAAAGATTTATGTCATGGAATAAATTGTAAAGCACAATAGCAAATGTCTTGCAGAAAAATTCAAAAGCAAAGCTGGACTGGGTCCAGCAGAGTAGAGAAAACTATTTCAATAATTTCCCCAAGGAGAGCTTCTAATAATGAATCAGTTGTAATTAATTTATTTGAACAACTGTTCTTCATTAGAGTACAGAACACATTTTCTCTTAGTCTCTGTCCAACCAGCACCTTCCTTATCTGACTGTTTTTTTGCTTTAAGTATTCCAGGTGTCAAAAAATTCCCTTCTGGAAGTGAAAAAAACTTCCAGTGTCTGAATCCATATTTTTAAAATACTGAGATACAATATCGAAATCATGATTAAAAAAATACTTTCCATTTACCCTTTTATAACAAAGTACTGCTCAGGAAAGTCAGAAAATTTATGAAAACTTGGTGCAACATTGTCACACTTGCGCTTATTTCAAGTTGGCATTATTTTCACTATAAATTTAACCATCTAATAGAACTTTTTCTATATCATATTAAAAGATCATAAACAGCAACAACAGCTATGATATTAGTAACAGCCAAAATAACACATTGGCAAAAACTATTCCTTTTCTCTAAACCTACTGAAAAATAGGATCATTTGCCTGAGATTGCCAGTGAATATCATGGGAGAGATAGTACATATGTTTGTACACAGTAGGAAAGTTATATAATGTAACTGCCTGTCATTTATCCCTTTTTAGCTTTATTCCCTTTGTCATCCTTTCCCCCTTTGCCCCCCACCCCCTTAGCACCCTGCACAGGCAGCGCATGACAGCACTTGGGTTTTATAGTGTAAAATGACTGCAAAACACGAGGGCGTTAAGAAATTTAAGGCATGACTTCTACTGCTATGCATTGACTAGTCAGAAACAGAAAATTATAATCTAAAAAACATGGCTCCATAAGAGATATGTGTACTTTGTGAACAAAGAAAAATAATTAAGAAGGAAAAAAGGACTTAAAATTAATGTGATAAAGGTCTAAAAAACTGAATTTCACATTTAAATAGACTGCAAAAGAAAGCTCATCCCTGGGCCTAACAAAAAGTGTGTGAAAGTTTATAACTTAACAGTGTCTAAGGTCACTGTGTGCATTGCATTATTCAGAACTTTCTGTGTGTGTGTGTGTGTGTGTGTGTGTGTGTGTGTGAGAGAGAGAGAGAGAGAGAGAGAGAGAGAGAGAGAGAGAGAGAGAGAGATCTATGTGAGCCACTTTTCTATGCAGCTGGTGTAGACCGTATCGTTGGAGTGCCACTTTGTGTGCTGGATTCCAGGAAGCACACATGTGACTAGGTCACCACGGGAGTCCAGCGTCTTCAGCCCAAACACATCCCTTAAATACACCTGTGAGGGGATGTATGATTGATAGGACAGAAGAAAAGAGCTAAGAAACAGCATTGTATTCTAGAAGACCATGGCAATGATGCTTAAAAACATTCTACTTACATCTTGGTGCTTCATTTCAACAACCGTCTCATTGTCATCATAGAAACCAAACAGACTGCAAAGACAAAGATTTCCAGTTATATAAGACAGGAAGGGGAAAAGTGCAGAAAAACACACAAAAGATGAGTGCAACCTGACCTAGACTCCCATGGTGTGATCACCCCATCGTCTGGCCCTCCTATCAACACCAGCTTCTTAATGCGCAGGAAGTTCTTCTTCCACACTGAGACAGAGACACATTACATTTATTCGTTTTACAGCGCTGGCTGACTGGACACTCTGCCATGAGGGAGGGATTACATGCTACCTGACCACAGTGATTTGCTGCTAACAAAACACATTAACATTTTATACAGAGGCCAATATGCCACATACACATCATCTGTATAAAACAAACTGACTGTACAATACTGAGCAAGGAAAATCTCAGTTGTTTATCTCTGTGAGCTATTCTGATTACAAAAAGTTTTTGGGTTTTACCTGTTGCATTGGAATTTGGCCTTTCACTATTGAGCAAAGCCAAGAAATCACTGCTATTGACATACATGTCTCTGTGATGAGGGTCTGCAAGATAAGAGGATGCAGAAATAAGTACACTTAAACTCTTTGAAATTGAAGCATCACTCATTCCAGTAACTTTCCCCTCCAGTGCCTCACCGTTCCAGTAGTTGCAGATGGACACTCGCTGCCCCACCGATGTGTAGCACACATGGTACAGATTGGATTTGACAAACTGAGGGAAGAGGTACTTCAGGTAATCTGTGTCTGAAGGAACCACAACAGCAAAAGCCCATACGTCAGATAATCCGTGCAGTCGCTGCCCTGACTTCAACTCAAATGACAAACTAGCTATAAAGCAAACAAAATGACAGTGCATATAAGCTGAACGGCCACCAAGCGGTGTACTGTTTAGCGTCACTGTTTTGCAGTCAAAGGTCTTGTGTTTAAATCCCTGCTCCTGCTGTGGCTGCTTCAACTGCTGTGCAAATGGGTAAGCAATATGTGAAGTAACTTAACACTAAGTTGCTTTGAAGAAATATGTCCACTAAATGAACAGGAGTAGTTGTTCAACAGTAACAGATAGCTTCTGCAAAGCTAAATTCCCCATTTGCTGTGTTGTTGTGAGGGTGGCTGAAGGGACATGTAGCTGTTCTATTTCAAAGTGATGGGGGAGGTGTTCACTGCCTTGGTACAGCTACTCTGGCTGCCTTGAAAACTCATCTCTCAGGGTATGCGGTGTTCGAGCAAATAAACTATTAATGCCCTTGGTGTTCACTAGAGCTGGTGAAATGCATCTCTGGAGACACTGAGGGTTAGTGGGAAGGAGCCAAGATGTGATGTGCAAAGCATTATGGGAATCCTCAGTGCTCCCAACAAGAATTTTCAGGATGTAAACAAAACACCCACAGTGTAACACCTCTGTTTGGGCTGCTATAAACTGAAGACCACACTGTTGACAGAATTAGACTGGCATGTCTTTAAGATGATGTTTACTTTGTAGAATATTTGCAGCGGAATGAAACCTGATATTGAGTCTGAGATTACAGTAAACTGACCTCCGTATTGCCCAGCCTGTGGTGAAGAGAGGGAGATGAAGGAGTGAACATTGTGGTCAGGAAGTGTGGCGAGAATCCCTCTACAAACCAGCCCACCTGTTACACATAAAAAGGATTTTTTAAAATTAAATTGAATAAAAAGTCTTCCAGTGAAACATATAAGGAAGTTGTTACCTAGAGCGATTCCTTTTAGAATTTCTAATCACATCCCCCATATAACTTGTCAGTAATGGACAAACAACAAATAAAGGTCAATTAACAAACCAACAAGGAAGTGGGCATCCTGAGGGTCAGCAGAACATCATTAATGACCCACCAGTGACACTGTAAGTGGCTCTGGTGAAAAGTGTCAGTTGAATGAATTCATTATAACATTATGGCAATAAAATGACAAAGCAAGGGACCCAAGCATGGACAGGCAGAAACCTTGGGAGTAGCAGATGAAGTGGATGCCATCTTGGGCGTCCTGCATGATGGGGTAGATTGCATCACGGAAACCCTCCACCTGCTTCCAGAGCGGCTGCAGGCTGGCGCTGTGGTCAAACAGGTCAATCACTGACACATTGGTGCCTGGATGGGACTGAGAGAGGGACAGCAGGGTCAGCGAGCGAAGAAGCGCTGAGCAGTGAAAGCAATCATGAGACCTTTCCTCCATTTTGTATGCAATCAAAAACAAATTCTAGTAAAAAATTCATTTTTATTGAAAACTAAAATTGTCCAAGTTCTATGTCGATGCCATGAATCTCCTTTGAAAGAAGTTACATATACAGTGTATACATTCTGTAAAGAGCTTTGAAACTTGTTTTTAAAAGTGTGATATAAAATATAAAAATGTATTATTTGTATTACTTGAAAGCCAAGTTCGTGAAATAGACATTGTCATGTGTACTGATTCCAATCAATGGGCTAAAAATCATATAAATGCTGAATTCATGTCTATACTCTGTACATATAGGCAGTTACCACATGACCACCCTCACACCATTAGCTCACAGATTCAGATTTTTAGAGGTGATGAAACAAATATTTTGCACTCTCTCTGACACACACACACTCAAGGATGCTTCACATCAAACCCGACAGACCCGTTGCCTTCAGTTCATGTCAAAATGATCAAATTAAATTTTTGTACACCATGAGTTACCTGCTCCATATTTAGTGTCAAACCTTTATAACTGTCTTGACTCAGTTTGAATCATACAGGTAATCTGGGAACTTTACTAAGAATAACTACAATAAGAGTGTATTAAATTTAATGCAAATGTGCAGCCCCTAGTTAAAAGTCACACTGCTGAAATCCTCACTGAAGCAGTAACTGAGTTTTTGGCTCACGACAGCCAAAGTGGCACGTAAAGACCATTTTTTTAGTCACCATCATTTACCATCATTCTTTGCAACTTTCGCAAAGCTGCTCCAAAGCAAGGCATGAGATTTGCTTTTTTCCAGTTACTGCTGTTCTACAGTTCACAGTTCTTTGTGCTCATCTGCACACTTCGAATTTAGCCAAGAAACACCCAGACACTTCTAAGCCTGTGAAACTATTCAAACCTTTGCACATGGAGCCTTCTGTAAGGATGTGAGGACCACACATATGTCTGTATATTTATTTTAGTCAATAAAGAGAAAGCAAACATCCCACAGAGGCTGAGCTCGCGCGTGCCGCACTTTGTCCCCTTTTATGTGTGTTTGTTCAGTGTGTGTGTGTGTGTGAGAGCAAATTGATAAGTAGAGCAAATACACGAGTTAAGTTGCAGAAGACATGGAAAATAGCTGTAAAGAGGCCTCGACACAATGAGATGCTGAGCCAAGACTGGCAGCAGCTCCCACCACTTTGGTGAACGTGTGTGTGTTAAATGACACGAAACACTCGTTCGTGATCCCATCCCACCCGAAATCCACTGTTCTGACCTCATTTTATATAATGCCATCAATAAGAAAGCAGAGCCCAGCCAGCCCCAGTGCCGCTGGATGAAGCAGATGCGGGAGACGCACCGCGTCGATGAAGCGCAGCAGGTTGTTGAAGTCGCTGGAGCTGTCGAAGAGCCCGTGCACCACCACCACCGGCCGGTACGCGGCCACGGCGGCCGCCAGCCAGGCGCACACGAGTGCCAGCACCACCCAGGGCGCCCGGCGGCTCTCCGTCCCGCTCCTCCGGCCGCTGCCACCCGACTCCGGCATGGCGACTTAACCGCAGCGCATGTCACGCAGCTGTGGGCGACCCTTCGTCACATCGACCCGCGACAGCTACATCTAACCTAAGATGCACACAAAATAATATGTTACAAAATGCCGTTTACCAAAGTGTAAGCAACGGTACAAGTCGCTCACTGGTGAAAAAGCTGAATTTACTGCAATAAAAACTATTTCTACCGGCTGTCTGGCGCCTCGCAAAAACTTATTTCATTGAAGAAAACAGCTCGTCACATTTGCACGACCGCACGCGCTCGCTCTCAGGTCTATTTGTCTCTGCGAAGAGGTTTCAAAATAAGAGCCTGCTGTGACGTCACTTCCTGCTCCGCCGCTGCGCTTCTTCTCGCCTTCCGTTATTCTGCGGACTTCTTGCTGTGGTGTGCGCTGTTTTTTTGCTCCCGACGTTTAGATCGCCAGTGCACGACGCACGAGTAAGACAAGTAACAGGTGTATCGCAAATCAGCTTTATTATAACATTTTACTACACGAAAACAGGAGTTCCTAGTAAGTGCTTGAAAATAAAGCAATACTTGAAAGGGGAATATACACCACACGCACTTGGGTTCTGCTGAATTCATTGTCTTGCACAGCGGCTGTTTAAACATAAAAAAAGTTTTTTATTTTATTTTTATTTTTTTTTAAAGTTAAGCACCTTGATCACTTTCCCCCCCAAAAGCAAAACAGGAAAATCCCACCAACTGTGGTTTTAGTCATCCTTACACTTCCAGCACAGGGTTAATACAGACATTCTTTGGTCCTTTTAAAGAAACTTTTAGCCACAGACATAAAACCTTCAAGTGGCTGCTAAGAGCAAGAAGACCTAGGTAGTGCAACAGTCTTGCTTTGGTACAAGTTGGTTTGGGATCATTCATCATCATCAGTCCACCACATGAATTTAGTGTTACACATGAAATTCCACAACACACTCAAATGTAAGCATGTAACAAACACCATGTTTTCATGTGAAGATGTTCCTTAGACGTTTGCATATGCAGCACAGCAACTTCAAGAAGCATGATCTCACAACACCCTTTTAGGGCCAACCACAGTCTTCCGCAGCTCTATGCAGACGGGTGCAGTAACTCCTGGAGGTGACACAAGGTGCTCTCCAGAGTGACAGCAAGAGTTTCAGCATTTGTCTCTTCACAGCAGTTGAAGGCTGTGACAGAGAAATGAATGTGGTCTGTCTGCGGGTTGTAGCACACGGCATATCCATCCGGAACCAGGGGCCCAAAACACATCACACTGTCCGTGTTGGATGGCACCTACAGATGAAAGTAATGAGGGCAATACCATAGACAATTCTAATATAAATATGAAAATATCATACATACATCAATCATGTATAAAAACATTAAAATATAATATGTCAGGCATGACAAGTTTGGGGAGTCTGACACCAGGCATTTTTACCAGTTTTACATATTTATATACAATATATGCTACTAAATACTATCTTTAGTTTTTGGAAGAGAGCTGTAAAATTCCAGTGTTAGCAAGTCCCTGCAGGTTTCACAAAGTATTTACTACTTCATTTAGCATCAGAGGAAGCAGTTTGCTGAATCATCATTTCCACATGATTACTTCATTAAAGCACCAGGTGGAGGATGAGTGAAACCCAACAAACCCCAACTCGCACAAGTACTGATGTAACACCCTTGTTATACTGGTGATATACAGTATACATGGTGTTTCTTACCTGTCCTGTTCTCAGCTTCCAGTGTGTGGCCAATCCATAAGCTGTGTCCATGAAAATCTTGGGCACGCTCAGTCCTTCCTCTATTGCTTGCAACTTCAAACCCAGCAGATGCCGGTCGATGGCCTGCCCCTGTAGTGCCTAGTTACCGAGAGGAAAATTTTAAAAAGCTTAGACAATAATGTAATGATCACAGCATGCTGTCATAACCATGTGACCATAAATGGACCAGGTGCAGTCCTGGTGTTCAGTGGGGCAACAGTGACTGTCAGATACCTGCTCAGTAAGAGTAGCATAAGCCTCCACCGCTTCCCTCAGCAAATCCACCTTACCCTCTCTCTGAAATAAAAACCAAGATAAGTATACATAGGTTAAACCTGTCATGTTTTCACCATCACAATACCCTCTCCTTTCATTGTAAAAACAATGTGCCATTTGCACAATACTGCTCATCTCTCTTTTACAATCACATTCACTCTAATGGCTGCGTTCTAGTCTTTTCCCTTCCTCTATCATCTGCTCAGCTCCTCTTCTGGCAATGCAAGTATTTGGAACACAGTCTAGGGGCTGTTTTTAGCAGCCAACTCATCTCCACGAGAATGTCTGTCATGACTTGATCATGGGAGAATCATGTGCACAAGACCTACTTACCGAGATAGATGGGTCATCAAAAGAACGTACAAACTGCAAAGTCTGACTGGTGGGAGAACGGATAACATCTGTGCGTCCTCCTCTGAACATCCTGAGGGAGGCGCTATCACAGGAAGCACAAATTTCTCTGTGAACCCTGAGGGGGGAGAGGAAGGCCCAAAAGTCTATAAAAGGGATGACTAGGGCATAGGAGGAAGTGTTCCTCTTCCAACTGTAGCTATAAGAAATGAGCATCATCATACCTACAAAAAAATTACTCAGATAGCAATTCACTTGACAGTGTAATAAATTTTAGGTAAATGTTTATTCCTAGTATGTTTCTATAATTTTTTTGTTTCATACAGCAAGAGACAAAACAAATTGAAAATTCTACATATTCGTTGCCCTGTACTTCATAAAATGTCAAAAATTAAGACCAACCAGGTGAATCCCATTCTCACCTGTAATATGCCAGTTGCAGTGCCACCTGGATGAAGGCATTGGGACTTAGGCCAAGGCCCTTGGGGAAGTCTTTGCCAAACCTTCGGAAAGTGAAGCAGTTTATGTCCAGATCATTGATGAGGCTGGTGATGAGAGGTAGAAAAATTGAGATTTATTGTCACTACAGGAAGTGGAGAGAAGTATTCTGCAATTGAGTTTACTATGGTTGAAAGTCTACAATAGTTAACAATTAAGAAATAACAATTACATGGAAATACAGACATGTAATCAGGCATTTCTTTTAATGTACAGTCACTGTACATGATCCACTGTGACAACTCATAAGCAGGTGAAGCTGAAATTGACAGGATGTTCACGAGGCCCCCTGCACAACTGCAACTTACTGTTTGCAAAGCCACAAATGGTCACCAGGTGGCATCCCTCTCTGTGCGAATACTGAACTCATGCCAAGACTTAGAACACAAACAAGCTCTATAAATAGGAGCTACACATTAAAGACTGTTAAAGCCAACAAAGGCTTTTAAAACCATGTCATTGTCAAGGTCATTCCAACACAGAATGCAAATAAATTTGTCTATGTACATCTGTCAACTTATCTCTTAAGAAAAAAGAAAAAAAAAAAAACCCTGAACAACATAGGTTCCCTTTTCCCTTTTTCCACTATGGTGTTATGAATACAGAACTGGGATTATAGTCAAATATTTAAGTGAAACCACCATTGTGGTTCTCACTTCTATAAAAGTTCGACAATTGGGCAGCAGTGTTACGCAGCCAAATGCATCAATCTAAGAAACCAGGTTGGACATTAAATGTTTAAGGTATAGTGAAGTGTGCTGTACTGTGCAGACATCTTTATTTCTGAGCTAATGCTTTGTTCAGAACGATTATTGTATCCCATTGAAAAAATCTGGTCCTTTCACTTTGGGCCCAGGAGGACTGCAGCTCACATGTCAAGGTTTTGCTTGGCCTGTTCAATGTCTCTCTTGATCTCGGGATCAATGTAGAAGTACAGCTTCTTGGGCATGGGGAGCGGGATCAGTGGAGCTCTCACAGAGTCTGGCTGTTTGCTGCAAGAGAGCAACAACATCTGGTTATTACGCCAAGGAAAACAATTCTGGAAACCTCTAAAGAATAATACTTGGAAAGTAAAGCATAAACATGTCATGATAGTAGCAGGGTGTAGAGCAGAAGAGGCATGCAGCATAGCAAACATAAATACAACATCTGTACTTGAAGAGGAGAACTGCTTCTTTCCTTGGCTAATTAGAGTTGAGCATATTTCCATAGTCTTTATCTGCTGAAGAAACCACTGTCACTAGTGGCCATGTTACTAGAGCTGAGCTATAGATCATAGCCTGAGGTGCCCTTGCTGTGCCACTTTGAGAGGAGAAAAGCCCACACTTCTGTTAGGTTCGCCAAGGTTTCACTCCTCCCTGTGGTTCTATTATTTCCAGCTACAGAAATAGCCTACCAGATGTTCTCAGTCACTACTGGTGAGTCTCTAAGTTAATTTTTGTTTTTTGATGCAGATGTTGCAGTTAAAGCTGCTATAGTTAAATCAAGTGTCTAAAACAAGTCACTGAATTAACTGTACATTTCTAGAAATAGTTTCAAATAAGGTGACACAATGGGTGGTGCTGGTGCCTAACAGCTCCTGGGAATCAGCCTTACTATTGACATGTTCCCTGTCTGTTTATGCGAGTTTGTTCTGGTTCCCTCATCTATTTATGCCTAAATTGCCCTTGTGTCTGTATGTGATTGCCCCATGATGGACTGGTGCCCCATCCAGGGTGTGCCCAGTTTCCAAGCTGTGTTTCTGGGATATGCTGCAGGCCAACACGACCCTACACAAGCAGATACTGAATGGATGGGTGTTAGAAATGTTGCCCAATACAGAACACTGTCCCTTCGTCTTCTCAATACCAGTATTCCAGAACGTGGTCCAGTAAAGTTGAGATGATGGGACCTTCAGCAGTAGCCTGCTCGTAGAGTAACCCAAAGGATCCGTCCTCCCCCACCACAAACTATAAGACAGAGAGAGGAAGATTATGTAAAACATGAGACAAATTCCTAAAAACACAACAGTGACACTGGTCCTCAATACACTCAGAGACTTTTCTCATTTACTACAGTGAGATGTGTCTGGTGGCCCACCTGAAGTGTTTTGTCAAACCAGCGGTTGCCACTGTTAGAATAAGTCCCTCCCCCATGTAGCATCTGCGCTGCCATTCGACTCGAATACCTGCCAATCATTACAATGATTATTTTAACACATGATTTAATTTGTCTTTACAAATTACTTGTGACAGATCTGAAGCTAACAAAAAGGGTTAGGATACATAGAGGAGCTGATCATATACATTCTTAAAATTCTCTAACAGGCAAATCCCATCTAAAGCTTTGCAGTAACAGATTGAGCACAGCTATGGAAAATGGTCCTATAACCCCCAAACCATAATTGTTTGTCTAGATTACACACATACTAGACTGCACAGAACGTGGGACCCTGGGAAATGGATGCCATAAATGCCAAAGTCAATATGCATTGTCAGGTTTATACACAAAACATCCGCTCAATAACAGAACACATTGATTCACACTGTGTAAATTTACATGAGCGCATGTTTAAAGAGGATTTTTACATACTTCTCATCAGAGACCCGCATGACGGGGGAGTCCAGGCACAATGTGAAAATTCCCTTTTCAATCGCTCTCACTGACTCCTTGTTTATCTTGTCTGAGAAAGAGAGAAAAAAAGAAATTATATAAATGCAAGTCTAACCGGATACAACACATAAAACCAATCATGTCTGAGCAACAAAGCATTTACCTATTTTTCATAGGTGAAACATTTTTGCCTCATCGTTCAAAAACATAGAAAACCTATTTCACACCAAGCCCAGAATATGAGAACTACAGAGGACACCTTAAAATCCACATTTAAGACCCACATGTTTAAACTCACTTATACAAAATACAATTGCATAACCCTTTTTAGAGACCTTTTCCCTCCCATCATTTTTCTTACTAGTTTTCTCCTTTCATCTTGTTAAATTCTTTTGTGCATAAAGGATGTTCCATAAACACATGGTTTGCCCAGGTTGGTGTGGAAGAACTTGAGTGGCCTGCAGAGGCCTGACCTCAAGCCCACCAAAAACTTTTGAAATGAACTGGAACACTGACCGTGAGTTGGACCTTCTCGCCCAACATCAGGACCCGACCTCATTGATGTTCTTGTGGCTGAATGGGTATGGTATACCTCCTAGGTTGGACTTGGGTTTGAACCATGCTGGGTTTGTTCACCACCAAAGCTAATATTTTGAATTGAAATGTCTGTTGTAGCACATCTGACTGCATAAGCCATTGTACTAACTTTACTATACAAGTTATTTCCCAATATGCAGCAGTTAGTGTATTTAGTGCAGCAAAGAGCTCTACCTCTTAGTAGGCGGTTGTAGGCCTGTCCCCAGGTGTGGCGGTGCTCACTGGTCAAGATGCCCATGGGCTCTTTGTCGGTCTTCCAGGATTGCGACCTGATCCTGCACAGCTGGGCATGAATCTGACCCTCAGTCAGAGGAGTGCCATCACTGTTGTATACTTCCAGCTGAAAGAACTGAGGGGCGAGATCAGGTAGGACATCCAAAAAAAGGTTCACATTAGAAAGGTTTGGGCAGAGCTGGGCCCAACTTGGTTTCCAATAAACCACCAAGAAAAATCCAAGCTGAGGCTGGAGAAACCAGCATAACCCTTCATGGCAAGTGGCTGCCTCTGCTGGCAGTGTTCAGTAAAAGGAGGAAGAGCGGTCACCTGGTAATTCCGCACCACCGTGATGTGGGTGGGTGGCCGACGCGCCTTGCTGTAGTGGGCTATGTAATCGTGCTTGGGTCCAGGGATACGGCAGGATGAGAACAGCATAGGAAAGAGCTCCATGCACAAGGGCTGGCCCCTGAGATACTCTACTGGCAAGCGACGGCTGGGACAGGGGAGAACGAGACACAGCATAAACCCTGCGTGGTGTCCAATGCAGCAGCATATTACAGCTTTACAGAGCCTGAAATACAAGCAGCCAAAGGACTATTTATGTGACTGATGTCACCATGGACACTTTGTGCTGAACTGCATGCCACGGTTTGTGCCCCACCAGTAATATTGCATGACCCCTGAGGCCAGACAAGAGAATTCAGAGAGAAAAACCACAACAGATGATATTAGTCTGAATGTAATTATCTGTGGCGCTCCACAGCTCCAAGCAGAGCAAAAGTTCATTGTAAACATGTCAGAATTGCCTTCGCTACAACCGGAAAATACATAAAAGGAAAATGATAAGACTGTGAATAATGTAAATTGCAGAAGCTGAAATGATTTTCCAAACACTTTATATGCTGGGAAACTAAACCACTTTCATTCAAAGAACCACCCAGGGAGGGCCTGGAACCTGTAACCTTCATATTATAAGTTAAAGCTTGACAACTGCAGGCTATAGTAAGAGTTCAGTCTAAACTGTGATGCAACTCAAGAGGAAGACTCACCTGTCAATTTTGGTTTTGAAATCCAAGACTGCTGCAATCAGCTTTGATGCAAACCTAGGAGAGATGACGCTATTATCAGGAGCCCTACCCGAGTCCTGAAATATAACATAGACGGGACATTTTCCCAGAATGCATTCCTACTCTATCTATTAAATACCCACCGTTAACTTTACCACATTTTTATCCATGCTAGTTTACACCGCATTTGTTCATTTTTCATGCCTTTACGTACTTTCAACGAGCACAGTTTTGAAAGACGTAGAAAGTAGAATTTCGTGTAACGTTTTCACAATATTTTTAAAATATACATGTTTGTATCTGAGACTGTTTTAGTTTGAACTATTAAAATGCATAATTAATAATCGTACTGAAGCTAAAATTTGGTGACAGGTGGAAAAGCTTTACTTAATGTACCTCTGGAAACTGCAGGTCTCAGGGGCCACAAATATAAGAAACAAAATTAAATTGCGCAAAATATGTGTGCTGAAATTTTTATGTTATTTGGTACGTGAATATTACAATACAATTTCTTCAGATGTTTGAACAACCCAACCCTACTCTTACTAAAAGGTTACCATTTCTGTACATGTGTGAAACTCACACTAGCTGTCCCCTCCAGTCAGAGTAGTCAAGCTTGGGGAGGGCGATGGCTGGGTTCGAGTGCACCGCCAGCGGCTGCCTGTTCTTCAGGTACGCCCACTGCACCCACCAGTCGGAGATCTGATAGGCGAGAGCGGGGAAGGGATCACACGGTAGCCCCTGCAACCCTCCATCTCACAACGCAACTGACACACGTCCAGGTGTGTATCCTGTCACTTTCTTACTGGATTGGTGCAGTGGCACTGATTCTGTTAACTGACTGCTAAGCTGGTGTGAGACCTAACTACACTTTCCCAGCTAGCAACATCTACCCTCCCTTTTCATTAGTATTCGCTTCCACATTATTTATTACTTACTTAATCATATACTTACAGTTTCAGGATTATAAACTAAGCTACCTATGGTGATATATCCAGTTATGCAGCAGGGTATTCTTTACTGTACCAGTTCAGGGCAACACCTGATCAGGGCACTACAAGTTGAGGTCTTTCAACAGCAAACCAAAGGCTATAACTAGTACGCCATCTTCTGGCATAGCATTGCTTCCCCTACAGGGTGTTGTGCATCCTCTCCACCGCTCACCCAGTTGTGCGACTGGCTAGCTCTCCTCTCGAGCCCCTGCTGCAGCAGTTGCCCCAGGCCTCCGTCCTGGCTAATTTTGCGCACCGCCGCCCTCGTGTGCTCCAGCTCGTCTGGGGGCAGCAGGGGTTCGAGGGCCTTCAGGTACCTCTGCAGGGTTTGGGCCAGAGGGGGCACTGGCTGTGGGGGCACCGTGGAGAAAGGGAAGCCATGTCCTCGGGCCCCCTGCTGAAGCACAAGATTTGGGAGGAAACATCAACAAAGTGTAGTAGATACACGGCAATGGAGAGATTTAAAACATTCAAAACAGGAAGCTGTCACCTCAGACGTGGAAGTGAGAGCAGAGACTCAAACGAAGTGTTTTTCGCTTAAACGTCAACAGCAGCGCGTTTTTTACTGTGCCAAGGTGGTAAAAAAACTGCAAAAAGTAAGCAAAATCATAGTTAGCAATACTTACCCAAAACAAGCGAGTACCATGTGTAAGAGCGGGGATTTTTTTCAGAATCATTTCCACTTTCTGGAGCAGCGGAGCTAAAGCGGAGTCAAGGTGGAGCCGTTAACCGACCCGAACGGGAACACTCCCAAACACTTCGGCAAACTTCCCGTGGCACAGAGCGCCCACTTTCCGGCATCGGCGAGGACAAACGCGCCGCCACGCGTCAAGCTGGCCGTGTGGAAGCTAGGCTGACGGCGTTCGCTGGCCGTCCATGGCCCCGCAGGCGGCGCAACTGCGGCGAAGTTCGTGAGGCTCCGCACGACTGACGCGCAGCGCGCACACACGGGCCAGCACGTGCGGCGCTCTTCCGGCAATCCAGGGCGGAAGTGACGCAGCGTAAAACCGCGTATATACGCGCCAAGGCGTCAAGAGTCGAAAGAGTCAGAAGAGTCTATTTGTTACGTTCATGGTTGTATACCTGTATACCGAAGGAGCGCTGCACTGGTTTTGATCTAAAATCTGGGAATAAACAATCTTGTTTTTATTATTATTCGTTTTTTTGTTTATTCTTTATATAAATATTTTACCTTTTCTTTTTACTTCTTCAAGTTTATACAATTTTTAACATTGTAGCGCCCGTCAGAGGCGCAACTATATCTTACTGTAAGTAAGATACCGTCGAGGCAAATTGTGAGGCTGAACAAAATGCACTTAAATCCAGAAATGTGTGTTGTGACGCGAGGGACTCCATCGGTGTTTTTAAAATATGGTGGAAAGGCTCAAATAAAATCTTTCAGTTAGGGTTTGGAATGGAGGCATATTCTACGCTGTGTAAATTATTGAGCTGGTCGAGAAACCTTTGTTAATAAATATAGTTTTAA